>APFE031581689.1:0-18729 GCA_000404065.3 Pinus taeda
TTTGAAATCAAATATTTAATAATATTATCTTTATGTTCAAGAAAAATACAAAGTTTTTCGCTTATGTGTTCATCATTGGATGATTTGTATATCTCTGTAGCAACATCAAAACTCATTAGAATATTTCTCAAAATACCATTTTCATGTTCTCAACAAACCAACTGGTATATTTTGTCATCGTAGTGGCAATGCAAATATAGGGGGGTTATCACAGGACCTCAGAAATGAAAAACGTTTAAATAACCAAGATATGCAGGAAGGAAATAAATTCAAAGAATAGAAACATGAAAGAAAATATAGGTGAAAAGAAAACCAAACCACAGCAGGTTACTAAGGTCAATCCCCTAAGTGCCTCCCTGGTAATGACGCCAAAAATTTGGGTGTAATCTAGGGCATATTCATGGACCAACATTTAATTATCAATCTGGGAGTTCATGAACTTTCAGGTGCAACACTGGAAATGCCAAAGATGGACTCCAACAAACTCCAAATCAAAACCCTAATCTAACTTGCAAATAAAAATCATTATCCACTGCAATCCTGCAGTCAAAAGAATTCATTAGAACTGACAACCATGATTAGTGTAAATATTAACCCTACAAATTGCTAACATTTAGAAGTAGCCCTAATTATTAATCAATTGAAAACAAACCTAGCCTCTTAATAATTTAATGAGAAAACCCTTTTAGATAAACTCCAAATTCAACTCATGCAATTAAATAAAAGTTATCAGTTTAAAAGAAAATTCAAATCAGTCCCCAAACTTCATTAAGTAATTTATCTAATAAAAAATTGGTGTATTATAATCCTATCAATTGAAAAGAAGTCATTGTGTGCGAAAAAAATATCCTTCAATCATATTGTCATCATAATCCATAACAAAATTTTCTCAAACCACTATTAAAAACAAAGTTTACAATAATACTATGCACTAAGTAAACCAATGGAGTCAAATAAAGAATTCTAGAAAACAAACATATCATCATTCTGCAAATAATTATTGTTTCCTATTTTAACACAGGTTCATGTACCCAATGTGGTTCTTATACTGTATGATTTACAAGAGATTATGACTCATCAAGTCGAATCCAAAAATATCACGAATATTAGGAATGAATGCCCTAGATCAAGCAAACTTTTATTGTCAGACCATAAGACTCGAAACAACTCAAGAAAAAAGTCTCTTAATTTTTTCAAAGGGGATAAAAGTTTGTTAAGTCTATGTGTCTTTCAATGCACTCTTCAAAATTAGATCCTATTTGTTAGACAACCCATAAATTTCAACCACGATCCATATTAGGCATTCAAAAGATAATGCGAGAGTGTGACTGATAATTTGAGCTAGAGGTAAGGACAACCATATCTCTATCCTACTCCTAGAAAGGAAAATAAAAACGTAATACTGGAAGATCACAAATATGACCATGAAACCATCATTCGAATAAAATCAATCTTGTAATATAAAACCTCATTAGACCAATTATCACATAAATCATAAGTATACTACAATAACACCCAAAACATGTGATAAATACTGGATCTAATGCCTGAATCAAGAAATTTTCTACCACTAAATATTATTAAACTTTCTGCAATCAATTTAGTCACAAGAACATCACATATATAATATATTATGTGTGTGTGTTGTTTGTGTGTGTTGTGTTGGTTGAAACAATATAAATAGTGCATATGAAAATTATAACGTTGTCAATCACACAGTATAAAACACACCAATGCAAATATTTATAGATGGTAAACAACAAAGGGGATGTCGAGCTAGACTGGTGGGCCCAACAAGACCATCTCAACCCCCTGTTTGAAGATTTTGATCAGGAGTGAGAAATAACCATTAGCACACATAGATGAGAGGGATATAAATTGGACACCAAAACCTTTGTATTGATCAAACTCCGTCCTTATTACATTGTGGAGAGGAAGAGTCCAATGTTCTATATCTACACCAGAAAAAATCCTCTGATAACATGCTTGTCCTCTTTCGCAGGGCCATCATCTAATTTGTTTTTGATTTAAAATATAGAGATGGCTTTCTGAGGCAAATTTTTGTTACAAAAATTAATCAAATCATATCCATTTGTTTGTGATGAATGAATCTAGTGAATTTACTATTCCAAACAAAGGATATTGGGTCTCATAATATCTTAACCATTCGAACTCGATGGATCATAAAAATTCAATCATGGACAAAGAAAGTGGTTCCAAAAATGTCCCAACGATTTTCGTGTAAAGTCAATTTGAACAAATAAGTCAGATATTTGACTTGCTAGTGATAGAAACTCAGTAACGCCCTTGTCCAATAAATGAAATTTGGTCTTATTATGCAAGGATTTATTTTAGCATACATTTATTTTTTTGCGACCTTTTATTAAGTACAAAGGGAAAGGCAGGTGTACTCCATCCTTCATTATTGTTCTTTAGGATCTCCTCACGGTTATGTCAGCTGGCCACTGGACCTTGCAGTTAGCTCCAATAACCAACAATCTTTGACTAGTGCAGGGAGATGAACTGGTGCAAGAATTTGATGCATGGTGCAGGAATCTAATTCATAGTATAGGGATGTGAGTGTAGGATTAAGGCCCATTGTCCTATGCGTAAGAAAGTAATTCACCATGTTTAAACCTAGAAACACAAAACCATAATAATAAAGGCTTAAATATAAAATTTTGCTAAAACAAGGGAGATGTGCTAAATAATAAATATTTACATTATCATCTCCAAGAATGCACAAAATTTTGATAATAACCATACAAATTATAAAAAATCGTGAGGAATTTTTGAATAACAATTGATTAAAGTAAGACAAAATAGAGGCCTAACACCAAGTTCTAAGGCATGCAAGATGTTCAAGTGTGTGACAATGTATGCTAGGGACTATCAAATCAACAAAAGGGAGAAACAAGTCAAACTAAAAGGAAATTAACACATAAGAGGGTTAACATGTCATTAATTAACCTTTTCCAAGAGGGGTATGGTAGGCACACTAACAACAGATGTCAATATGTGGCAAGTGCCAAGTGTTAGCGCATTCCAATTGCCAAATCTTCCTTTGTCTCTTCTCATCTACTTACCAATAATTTATCTCAAATAAATTTAGTATTAAACCAAGCCAAAACATATGAAGGAAGCTCAACACATGCTAAGCACCAACACGAAGCAAGTGCCAATGTGTGCTAGGGAGTGTTATGCATGCTATGAAGTGGTAGGGCATGTCGAAGAGTGATAAGGTGTGCTAGAGGGTGTCAATGCATGTTGAAGAGTGTTAGGGAGTATTAGGAAAACATAAGGTAGAACTAGGTCAAAAAGCATGGATTTGAATGAATATGAGTCTGTGTCAGGGAGTGTCAATGAGTGCTAGTTGTCATGCAAAGGAGGGAGTGACAAGGTATGTTAAGAAATGGTAAGGCATGCTAGGGAATATTAGAGTATGACAAGATGTGCCACAGTCTTCTAGGGAGTTCCATGGTGTGCTAACATGTGCCAAATAGTGCCAAGGAATGCCAAGACATGTTAGGTGCTAAGGCATGCTATGATGTGAAGGGCACTAGTGTATGCAAATGCATGTCAAAGAACAAAAGGAAGAACCAAGATAAAATTCAAGAAAATGAATACATAATATGGTTAATAAGTCGGGACGTTATCATTTTCAAAAGAGGCATGCTAGGAAAACTAATAATACATTCCAATACATGCAAAGTACTAATGTGTGCCAAGTGTTAATGTATGTCAATGCATGCCAAGGTGTTATAGGGCATGCTAGGGACTACAGGGGATGCCAACACATGATAGGAGAGTTATATTTCATGTTAGGGAATGCGAACCTATTCTTGCATATCCTAGTCATGGATAGATGTTGTAGGTACACAGATGTTCCAAGAAATGTGAGGTGCCAAGGAATGTTAGTGTGTGTGAAAACATGTTAGGGTGTGCCACGACTATTGGGGAGTTCTAGGTCTTTCTTATTAATATAATTGACAGAGGTTCATTATGTATTAAATAATCTAGTTCCTACACACACTAGTGGAACTTTATCTAAAGGGAATTTGCTAGATAACAAGCCTAAGAAAGATGAATCATATGTTGACTCATAGGAAAACAATATTCTCATTACTTTAGGGAAATGATACACACTAATTACTTCTTAGAAAATTGACTAACTCTGACCTCTATGGCCTTGGACACATAATGAAAAAGAATCCGCAACAATGGTGTAAAATTGTTATCTTTTGACAAAAAAATATAGCAACAAGTACATAACGTCATAAAAAACTCAATTGAATGATCAATGATGATGAACATTTTTTTACCATCACCAAAAGTAACAAAAACGAGCATTGGTGAGTGTCAATAAATGATCATCACTAGAAGTGTCACGAAAGAGAGAATTAGGGATGGGATTTTAATGACCCTCGCCAAAAGTGTCATTGAAAATGGCTTTGGTGTCAAAGCTTAAAGGAAAATCACTATATACACTTACAACAACACTTTTTTAAGGACTGTCACCATATTTGACATTGGTGATGGACCTTAAAGGTCTTTCACCGACATGACCCTCACCATTGACCTTTTTTTGTTGTAGTGGATAATGTTTTCACAGCATATGAGTTGAGAAAACTGAAGACACATCAAAAAAATTATGTTGTATAAGATTTGGAATTATTTTTTGTAATTCATGACTTAACAATGTGGAAGCATTATTTACTAGGGAAGAAGTTTGTGTTGGTAACCGACCATATCAACTTAAAGTATTTTTTTAGTCAACCTGATTTAAATGGTAGACAATAAAGATGGTTAGCCTTTGTGAGTGAGTTTGAATTTCAAATAAAGCATATTAAGGGAAAAGGAAAACAATATTTTTGATGCTTTAAGTAGGGGCACTCATTTTTTAGTAGCAAATGCAGGGAGTGGTGCCAAAATAGATTTTGATGAACAAGTGAAGCTGAAAGTGCAAAAAAATCCTCAATATAAAGAAATATAGTGGAAAATGCATCAAGAAGAGATGACTCTGTGTGCAGTGAACTTAGAAGGGTTAATTTCTTATTGTGATCAATTATATATTCCTAATATGGAAGAATTGAAACAAATGATTCTAGATGAACACCATAAGAGACCATATTTTGGTCACTCGGGATACTAGAAAATGATAACAACCTTAAGAAAACAATTTTTTTGGTCGGGTATGGAGAAGGCAGTAGTAAATTATTTAGCAAAATGTTTGGAGTGTCAATAGGTGAAAGTGGAGAACCAACATCCAGCGGGATTACTGAATCCGTTACCCATTCGAAAACAGAAATGGGAGGTGATTTCCATGGAATTTATAACTTGGTTGCCAAGAACCAAATACAAGCATGATTCTATTATGGTTGTGGTAGACAGCATGACTAAAGAAGCTCACTTTATACCCTTACAATCGACCTTTGGAACTACACAAACAACTAATATTTTCATGAAATATTTTGAGACTTAATGGCATAACAAAGGTAATAGTTTTAGATAGAGATGTAAAGTTTATTCCAAATTTTTGGAACGCTGGTTTTAGGGGCTTGGGGACCAAGTTGAACTTCAATACGACATACCACCCTCAGATGGATGGAAAAATGGAAAGGACCAATCAAATTCTCGAGGATTTTCTCTCGATGTATGTAATGGATAGGCCCACCAAGTGGGATGAATTTCTACATCTAGTTGAGTTCGCCTACAACAAAAACTATCAAGAGTCTATTAAAATGAGCCCCTTTGAAACCCTGTATGGTAGAAATGCCACATCCCACTTAGTTGGAGCCAACAAGAACATCGGTTAATTCTTGGGCTAGATATTTTGCAGGAAATGTAACTGACCATAAAGAAAAATCCAACATAATATTAAAACATCTCAATATAAAAAAAAGCATTATGCAGACAAAAGGAGGACAGGCAAGGAGTTATGAATTTAGGAGCATGTATATCTTAGTTTTAAACCTCGAAAAAGTACTTAGAACAAGTAGTTGTGCTAAATTGGCACCCTGATTCTGTGGTCGGTTTGAAATTTTAGATCGAGTGGGGCCAGTAGAATACTAGTTGGATCTACCCGATTATGTAAAATTCCATAATGTATTTCATGTGTCCTTACTGAAAAAATATGTTCATGACAACTCTAATGTAATTGATTGGAAACTGTTACAAGTGTAACCCGAAGGAGATTTCCCACTCGAGTTACTCTGCATTTTGGAGCGGAAGGAAACCGTGCTTCAAAATCGATTCGATGCTTATGCCAAGGTGCTGTGTAGGAAATTTACACCTGAGGAGAAAATCTAGGAACGAGAAGTTGTTATGAAGCAAGCATACCCAAAACTGTTCCAGTAAAGATTAAACGCTGATAAAGGTCGAGGTCAGTGTTATTTTTGGGGGGGGGAGATGTAAGGTCCCTGTTATTGTAACAAAAACTTTATAAGAAAACTATCTTTTTATGTGTGATTATTATTAGTATGTGGGACAATGATCACAAACTCATCATAAAAGATAGTGATATAATTAAATAAATAAATAAATTTTTGAATATATCTCGAAATTGTGAAGCTCGAAATACTAGAGTAAAATATGCTTGCCTAAGTCTGTAGCAAATCAGATTTGAATATAAAAACAAATGATTCCTAAACAAATAATATATAGATATAGATATATAATATATATACATATATATATAATATACTATATAATATATTAATAGGATATATATATATATATATACTCGGCTAGGGATAAATACTTATAAAAGCATGAAAGGGGGATAAAAGGAAGCTTTTAGTTAAAAAATGTAAAGCCTGGGCTAAAGGGGTAACCAATCCCCGAAAGGCAGCACACTGTGAAGGAAAATTTTGTAGAAAGAGTAATGTTAAAAAGGACATTATGCAGTCTCATTAGAGGTTACTAAGACTCGAAAGTCATCTGATCTCGGGGGGCTCAGAGGTTGGTCCATATTTGGGAGGATCAGTGTGGTCAAGGTCGTAATTTCCAGATCTACCACTAGTTAGAGGTTATTAATGAGTAAATTAATTTCTTTCTACTTCTGTGAAAGAAAATTTTGATTCTAAGTCAAAACTTTTATTTAGATAGTGAAATTTGAAAGTGGGTAATGAGTACATAGTTCTACTAGTATAATGCATGCATAGTTAGCATGTTGATAGGAAGAGAAATCACATATTTTTTAAAATATAATGATGAATATCTAGAATGTATTGGATTTTGTTAGTGATGTTACTATGTTTTGTAACTTACAAATATGCATCTAAACTAGCTACAGTGTCTAAAAAAATCGGTAAATTCTAAAACAGGTAGGAAACCTACTTGATGCATGAATATTGTTTAGAAAAATAAAAACATTATTTGTTGCATGATTAACTCACATATCAAATACGTAAATTATTGAGGCATTCATAATAATTGTTGAAAATAATTGCAACGTCTTTTAATCCATGTCTATGATACAGAATGAGACAGATTTGCTTGATGCATGACTCATATTTCAGAAAAATTGTGTAGTTCTTGAAGAGTCTTTATAATTCAAATTAGAATAGGGGTAGATGATATATATATAATTTCCATAGAATAATGGCATAAATGTATCATACTTGTGTCTTCTAGGTGTAAAGTTGGAGGTATAAAAGAGTGGTAACCCATTCGGGTGTGAGTATCGAGTGGAGTTGGCCAAATTAGGGGATCACGAAAGCATTCTTTACCACAAAAAATTAAGAACAATTGATTGGTATGTTGGAGTTCTCTTCACATTTATATCTTGTAATTGGTACACCATTCCAGTGTAGTTTGCAGCGCAGGTGAGCTTTATCACCCTCAAGGGTAGTACTATTGGGATGAAACCCATACAGACAACACAAAAAATACTAATATTGAACTTGGTTGTTGAAAAGAATTGAATAACGGGGAGGTAAATTATGATTGTTGAAGGTGAATAGGTAAGAGAGGAGAGTTGAGAAATAACATGGTTACTATAATAATTTAAGTACGACAGAAGTCAGAAAGGATTGCAGCTAGAGGAAAATGGTTACGAAATTGTAATGCTCTAACTAGATTTATAGGATTTCTAGAGAATGAATGAATCAATTTATAAAGTATGTCTTGAATATTACAAGTAAATAACTAAATTCTTATTAGTAATAAAAAATTCATTTTTTAGAGAAAATCAAGCTTTTGGCTAGTGAAGAATTCAAATGTCTTTTTACAACATTACCATTACAAGACTCTTGTATCTAGCAACCTAATGGCTTATGTTTTGAGCAATATAACATTATTGACAAATATGCATTAAGTACAATATCTTTACACATGTGGTATAACCATAACCAAACTCATAATATTCCTTCATTATAGTAAGGCTGTTACTGGCAAAACATACCTTAAGTAAGAAAGTAGTATACATTCTATATAAACGTACCCAAATTATTTATACACCTACATCATGATCGAACTATTGCTGGAGAAACACGTTGTGTAAAAGTATGTTGGAGATTTTGTATGATAAGAATTATAAAGCAAATTGTGGACATATAATTATAAAAATTACGATACATCAGTAGAATACAAGTTAACTCTCTAGTGCGTCAATACACAAAGTTTATGCATACATTAAGTAACATGTTGTACATAACATCACAACAAAACATAGCTTTCTAACCAAAACTATGAGGATGAGGAGAATGTAAGATAGAGACCAAATCTAGTGGATAACCCTACTAGCAAATGTAGTAAAGAGATAAAAGTCATATCAAAGAGGAATATGCATCAACAAAAGTGAAATGATGAACTGGAAAACAGATATTTAGTTTCACGTGACACCAGGGAGATTTCTACCCAAAATTCATGTACATCGTTTATCTTTGAGAAGGAAAAAATAAAATATTGCCCTTTAGAGAGGCATTGTAGAGTAAACAAGTAGAGGTTCCTCCAATAAACTTAAGGGTTCTTCCTATGTTGCAGCAAGTTGGTCGAACAAGAGGCGAGAGAAAAGTAACTAACCTCGAAAGAGATGATTGTTTTGTCATAGAGCCCTCGTCTATGTCCAAAATACACAGGAACCAGAAATGTGGGAAATAATGGCATTACCTATGCCAAAACCCCAACAAAATGAATACATTAGATATTTCAACCTCCTCATAGTGAATAAGGTACATAGGAAAATGAGAAAGAAACAAGAGTTGAATAGTATTACATAAGAGTTGAATAGTATTACCTATGTAACGATTGTCAGACAAAACTTTGCACAGGTCCAGCCTATGAATAAGAAAAATAAAAACAAAAACCATATAACCCAGTAGAAGAAAGCTCAAGAGGAAATTGGGGAAAGCACTAATTAAGCCCTACACCCAGGCAAAAATGTGCTTACTGAATTTGCGAGGTGGTAAAGGGTGCCTCCTTAACAGGGTTCTAGATTTGGGGGTCGCCCTGGCTGAATTGAAGCCCGACCTGCACACAAAATTCCTAAGAAGGAACAACCAATTACAGTGTTGATTTTAATGCAAGGAAGATGAATTATTAACTCAGAAAATTAGTACAAGCTTACGTGATGCAATACTGCCACACTAAACATGTTTACTGTGCATAGTTGGAGATGGGGGTGTAGGTCCACTACTCTAGCACTACTCAGGTGAGACTACAACACGTCCAGGCAAGGATTCACAGTAGGGGTGGAGAAATTCTATCAAACATCAGGGCAAATGGCGAGAACCTCCCCTCTCTACAGTGATACAACGTCAAAAATGAGTGACTGAATGTTGGGATGAGGGGTTAGCGTCGGCTAGGTAGACCTCCACCGTAGATGCGTGGAAGAATATCATGACCGTAAATGTCGAATCCCCTTAGAAGAATTGAGGAGGTAAGGTAGTGATACCAGCCCATGTGAACCAGGATGAGTGACAGAAGGACTCACGTGGTTTGGGACATGTGAGGTGGAGTGAGAGGATGGTGGAGAGGGTTGGTTTCCAGTTGTAATCACAGTGCTATGGGCTATGTATCCTAGTACCTACAACCAGTAAAGCACAATCAAAACATTAGTCTTAACCTTAGGCAATGGTATCATAGGAATTGGGTTAAGGAAACACACCTCTTGAGAGGTAGAAAGATAGGAACTTAGAGTATAGTTGTAAGGTATAAAGGGTGATGAACCACATGAGTAACCATATTATGCAATAAATCGAATTTACCCAAGCGTAGTCAACCTTAATAAATATAAAGAGGTATGAGACATGTTATACCAACAAAGTTAGTAAAAGATGTTATTTAAAGGAATAGGTAAATTTATTAAGAGGTTAAATTTATTAATAGGGAAATTAATTTGAGAGTGTGATGTATAAGAAGGCGCGCTAATCGCTCCTGGACATCCGGGTCACGCCCCCCTCCCCTTTTATCGTTCCAGATGTTCCGGGTCGTCTTAAACTAGCGATCACGAATTGGAAAGATTTACTACGAAAATGGATAGAGCTATAAAGTGTGACGTACACTAAGCTACTAAATAAAGGAGCGTGGAAAATTTGCGAAGAAAAGACAAGAATCAGAGAGCGTAAGGAAATTCCCTGGAGAAGAAACAAAGATCAGATAGCATTGCAGTCTGAGTTTAACCTTGGTCATATTTATTTGAGCATTTTATGAATGTTTCTCTATATGATTAGAAACATTAATTTTTTTTTTTTTTTTTATCAATTCTAAAATATTCTTAAAATTTACAATTAAAGTGCGGAAAAGTGAAGCTCAGCCACTCCCTCACGTTGTATTGTTGTAGATGTTCCGGGCCGTCTTAAACTAGCCCTCATCTAGAATATGCCACGAAATTCTTATCTAGATTATCCGGTGTAGAAAAATTCACCGATGGATTGTATGACTGAGGGCTTGAATTTTCATTTAATGATTCACCAAGAATACAATATTACAACTAATGGGTCGTCGCTTGGTACATCACAATTACTTCTCTCTTCACTTTCTGTGTGAAAGGATTAATTTATTTCCTGTGTTCCTGGTTCGTACATGAAAATCCGGATGACGGATACGATTGACTGGAAAGTTTCGCAAGCTCTTCGCATATTTGAGTTTTCAATAAATGTTTGCGTTAAAAGAGGTTTATTTTAATAAATGTTTGCGTTAAAAACAGGTTTGGTTTAAGGTGACATTTTAGAATGGCGTGTTTCATTGTGGAATTTGACAGAGTTTTGATTGTGCCTGAATAATTTTTTTTTTTTAATTTCTCCTTTTTAAATTAGTAAAAATAAAGAGATATTTAGATTTTATAAATGAGTGTTGACAGAGTTTTGATAGTGTCGGATTTTATTTTTAATTTTTATTTTCATTTTTCATTTCTCTCTTTTAAATTAGTAAAAATAGGGAGATATTTGGATTTTATAGACCAGTGTTGATTATTTATTTATAATAATAAGTTGATTATTTTCTAATTTATTAATGTATTATAATTTCTTATATTTAAAAGAGAAAATAGTTTATACAAAGATTAGTATTAGTGAAGACATCTTCCAATTGGTGTATTAAGAAAAAGAAATAACAATTGGAATAGTTGTTATAAGCACATATGGGTTTGTTTAGCTAGTCTAAAAAGTTATTACTTAAAAGAAAAGTGGAATATATGATTTTTTAAACCAAATTTTTTTATTTTGTAAGTGATTTTGTCGAAAAATTTACAAATAAAAAAAATATGATAAAATGTGTGATGCACAATAAGCCACCACAATAATTCTTAAAAGCTTATATCTACCACATTAATAATTATTAAGTTTATCTTGTTAAACGCTAACTATTTCTTATTATTAATAACTACAACCATATTATCACATATTTATATATTATATTATTATGGTATTGTTATGATTATTATATTTATGATTATATATATAGATATTATATATTGAATTAAAGATATTAGATAATTATATTGATATATTATACTACTTATATTTTAAATTACAATATACTGACTATAATTATATAGTATTTAGTTATATTAATCATGTTTATTTAATCTCTCACCATCATGTTTTATAATATATATCATATTATAATATATATTATATATAATATATAAATATATATATATAATATATATATATACAACCATATTAAGTAATTATTAAATGTATCTGGTTAATTATTATAATAATTCTAAATAATAAATACTATTTTTATATATTTATTACTATTATAATGATCATATATTATATATTTATATATAATATAGTGATTATATATATGTATTAATAGTAAATACTTATAATTTCAAGCTACAACATAATTAATATATTACAAATAATAATGTTTTAATTATTATTAATAACACTATTTTTATCTTCACCATTATGGTAGGGGTCCATATATTCTTATAATATATGAATCATATATATGTATATGGACTATCTTGATAATATTAACCATATATATACTATATATTTAACTAAAACTTAATATAATATTTCACATTAAAAATTTATTATTATCACAATGAATTAACCAAAAAGATTATTAATAATATAAAGCTAATGAATTAATATTGTAAACCCAACCAATTAATGTTATAATTTTCAGCAATTAATGCCATAAATTTTTAGAATTAATATTACACATAAATTCATGTTAGGTATGGATCTAATATGAACCAAGAGGGATCAAATTTATTCCCGTACAAATCTTAAGACTTTAAAATAAAAAGAGCCGGTACAAGTCTTAAGACTTTAAAATAAAAAGAGATATGAAAGGATTAATTTATTTTCTGTCTCCCTGGTTCGTACATGAAAATCCAGATCACATGAAAATCCAGATCACAGATACGATTGACTGGAAATTTTCGCAAGCTCTTAGCATATTTGAGTTTTAAATAAATGTTTGCGTTAAAAGAGGTCTGATTTAATCATCTTAGAGTTAGGTTTCAAATAAATGTTTGCGTTAAAAAGAGGTTTGATTTAAGGTGAAATTTTAGAGTGGCGTGTTTCATTGTGGAATTTGACAGAGTTTTGATAGTCTGATTTCATTTTTAATTTTTTCACTTTTAAATTGGTAAAAACAAAGAGAGGCTGGAATTGATGGTTAGATTTTATTTGCAATAGAGGCACTTTATGAAGCATCCAATATCGAGTTGTTATTTGTTTGGTAAAAAGAACTGGGATATTTTATATGAGAAAATTTATGACTAAACTTTGTCATTTATGAATCTTAGATTTTTTTCAATTTTTCTGAATATGACGTCTATAAAACTAATTGAGAGTTCGTTTTGTTATTAATTAATTTAAGATGTCAAAAAACAACGATCAACAATAATGATCATGAAATGTAAACATAACCACTAAACATATGTTAAAATTGTCAACACAAAGTTTGGTTGATATTTGTTACACCAACAAAATATCCAAGAGGCATTCAAACACTTCCAAATCCACACCAAGCACAAGTATCCAAAGATCCAATTGCATGGATACAAGGAAATCACTCTCTACCCCTGAATGATAACTAGGCCCTCCAATGTAACATACTCCCTTACTTAACTAGAATTGGTTACTAAGGTAACCCAAGACTCAAGGTGGAGTTGTGAGAGTAAGGTTTCGAAGATTTTTTCTTTTGGTTGGATGTAATTCAATTCTCATTGAATTTACTACCTTGGTCTTTTGTGGACATTAATATATTATTTCTTTCGTTCTACGTTTAATGAAATTACTATTTTGCAAGTTATTGGCCTATTAAATAAAATACCATTTCTCAATGTCAAGAACAACTTGTTGAGAAGGACAAGTTTATGCTAAATCTACTTCCTCCTTAAAAACATTGCTCAAGGAGTAAGAAATTTTAGAAGCATTAACAATGATTTTGGGAATCACCTTAACAAATTACAAAACCTTGCCTCTTTGAGTTATGAGAAATACAATAATGCTTGTTGAGAAGACGAACAAGAGGGGGTAGAGAAAACTTACTAATCACCAATAAAGGATCTTAACGTAAGGAATCATGCAAAGAAATGGAAATGTCGAAAGTTTACATTTAGCAATGTAAGAAGGCAGACACAATGAGAAGAAATGACATATAGTCATCACAAAGCATTCAAGGATTGAGGAAGTGAGTTAGAATTCACTTCTATTGGTTAACTTGAGGAAGTGGGCGAGAATTAATCTCTACTGGTTATATGATTCCTCATCAAGATTTCAAAGTAATATTAATTTAGAGAGATCAGGAATTTTTGTCCTCTACACATTCAACATTATTAGGAAACTAGCAATTTATGACTTGGTGTATGTCATGTGGCAATAGATACAAAATTAAAGATCCCCATCATAGCAAAGAGAATAATGGAATTATTGAAAATAGGAAAGAGAGAAAAAAATTCAGAGGGAGTAGCCACTTATCCCAAGTTGCAATTGTGAGGGGCAAGAGAAGCCAACACACTGTAAGGAGGAATGATGTTGCCACTGCGTCATATTGAACAAAAAAATATGTGACAAGTCAGAGGTCTTATGGGAGGAATTAGAAATTTTTTTAGGCAACCTGTCCAAGCACAAATGAATCCTTCAAAAGTGCCAACATGTTTATTGTATTTCCATCAGCTAAAAAAAAATCATATAAGTGGGGCAGTGAAAGTGACAGCCCCTAGATAAGGAAGAATGGAGGTACCTTAATTAGAAAAGATAAATATAGTGGAATTACTGACAAGATCAAGCACCATCAAATCACCACTGGTAAAAAGGCCTAACTTCAGACTCCAAACTCTATTTTCTCTTTGGTTTTAGGCTCCTGCATGTTGGGAAACAAAAAAAACAAAATTTTCAACTTTTTCTTAGATGTAAACATTGTAATGCTCATTGATAACAATAGAACGTTTTACACTTCAAAAGTAGCATGAAAGGTGGACAAGCTGTTAGAAATTAGTTTAGTTGTCTAGTATCCCATATTTCCTAGTAAACATAGATAGTTGAATGTTTTAATGGGAAAAAGAAGAACAAACCAATTCATGTGAAGGATGGATTTGACTAAGTTTGGCCTTGAGCTCAAAATAAAATTTTATGGCCAGTTTCTCAAAAATATGTAAAGGGGAGAAATTATTTCTCCACTCAATTTCAGCGATTTTTTTCATATTTGTGATGCAATTTTTAAAATGTGAAGAGATAGCAATGATTTAACCTCGGCTAGAAATTGGTTGAAAGATTAATTTGTGAGTATCATATGACTAATTGATCCTAATGCTGAAGATTGTACTTTGATTGTGATTTGGTACAACTATATCTCCTAACAATTGCTAAAAGAATCATTCCTACTTCAAATAGATGGGTCACACCAGATAATTGAAATAAGAATGTAGAGAAAGGTACACGTATATGAATGGCCACAAAAGAAAAGCAACAGATACACTGAGAAATTCGATAAGTCGTGAATTGCCACACAACTACAATGGGAGGAGAATATGGTACTCTATAGGAACATCATGGGGCGGGGGATGACTATGATAGCTTTTCCCTCAGAATAGCCAAGGAAATTCGTTCTAGGTAGCTTAAGGAAATGCTTCTCCTTCACAAATACAAACAAAGAGAATTTTGTGTCACCTGCAAGCTAAAATTTCAATGATGGCTACTGCTCCAACTGTCCATTTTAAGTGGATTGTAGGTAGTACCTAGTGTAACCCATATGAATTCATAAGGAGAACCCTTATAGAATCAATGTACCATGGATAAACTTGGTAGTTGTCTCTTATGAATCCCAGAACCCAGAAAGGCCTGTGTAAGTTCAGAGATTAGATTTTGATGGATTTCCCCATTGCATCCGACATCAAATACCATTTCAAGAGATTGCCACTTTGTCTTCCCATTTGAAACCCATGACCAATAGCTTTATTCCCACATTATTTATGAGTGTGTTCCCATCTTTCTTCCATTTCTTCAAAAAATATTCACTTTGAAGTGTTGGGACAAGGTCCCCTTGGGTCATATTCTGTAAGGTTTTGTCAATTATTATAAAGTCTCTACATTTTGAGGAGTAGAGCACGAGTGGTGCAGGTCGGTAGGAGTCAAAGGGGATTTTATAAGGCCAAAGCCCCTTAGTTTGTTAAGAGTCAAGTTGTCTTGTGACCTGCCCATGGTTCACGGACCATGGTATTGTAATGAAGAATCATATAAAAAGGAGTCATAGAAGAGTCATTGGAGAGATAAGGAACAAAGATCATAAAAGAGAAACTTTTGGGTTTGTTTTTCCTATTTTGTACTTGGGCAAAGGGGAAGGCTCTTCAGTTGTGTGCACGGAGACCTTGGTAAGTCCGCAGCTAAGAGTGTAGGCCCCTGCAGTTGTGTGTACAAGGTTGGAAAGGACTGTAATTAAAGATCTAAGCATAATAAAGGTTGTTTTGAAGGATTATATGTCTATCTATGTATCATTTCTTATCTCTAAATTAATTGTATGTTTTGATCTGTCGAATGAAATTAACCCTTAAAAGTACTTAATAACTTGCGAAGTCTTAGATATGTGTTTTTATATAATGTTATGAATGTTTAGCATAATCCGCAAACGACATAAACCAGCTAACTCTTAATTGCTGCAATTTCCACGTTTTATGTGTTAGGGTTTGTGTTGACACCTTAAGCGCCTTTATTAAAAGTATGAATTATGCACGTGGGTGGTATTGATAAGTGGGAAGAAGTATCTCGCACACCCTAAAGGCTGTAAACGATATTCCTAAAATTCATGTAATTAACCTTAGTGGGTGACACGTAGCATGGGAAAACCACTTTTCTCGTACACTCTCAACTTGATATTGGTCGTGTAAGATTTTAGACGAGATTGCGTGACAACCATTCGATTGGACAGGTCGCATCGACAGTGGAGATCTTCTGGGTTAGTTGGTAAGAAGACGACGCAATATCCATTGGACCTGAGGAAGTGAGATCAATGACGCGGATTGAAGCGCTTGATAAAAGGAGAAGTCAACGAGGGAACGATAGTGATTGGTCAGATAAGAAGGACCTTCAAGGGGAAAATTCACGTACATAACCAGATTTAAGCGTAGTTGATTGGTTACAAAGTTAACCAGTACTCGAATTACAGATTACGACCTCATTTTCGTCAATCTCCTGTGTCATTTTCTTTACCAATAGAAGAGAGATTTTTTTACACAGTACATATTTTTAAAATGCACTCATTGATATCTATTGTGGGAGCGGTTCTCAATGGGAAGGAGAACTATCCTGAGTGGTCTAGGAAAATCAAACACACTCTTATTTTTAATGAGTTGTGGAAAGGAGTGTGTGTTGGAAACAGAGACAAAGAACCAAAACAACCTACCTCAGACAAGGAATTTGCCATTTGGGAAAATAAGAACAGCAAGTCTTATGCATTGATTGCAGTATCAGTAAATGAAGAGGTGAGTCGCCACATTTCACCATTTTCAAATTCTTTCGAAGCCTTACAAAAACTGAAGGGACTATATGACTCACACTCTGCACTTGAAGTTGTTCAACTCATGATTAAATTGTTCACCCTTGAATTAAAAAATGATGATCCTCTTGCTCTTGCATCAGAAGTAAAATCTATTATGTATGATATCAAAGTCACTAATGTTGAGCTCGACATTCCTCTAATAGATTTTCTCATGGAACTTTATCCCACTTAAATTATCTTGAGTCATTGCAAGAAAATGGAAACCTCAAAGATATTACCTTTGACTCCCATGTGAAAAAATTGCTGAAAGGGAGAAAGCTTTTGGGAAGAGGACATCTCCTCAGTCTTCTGAAGAGGCTATGTGCCTTGCAAATAGAGAGAAAAATCTTTCTCAAGATTCTTCGAGAGGAAGAGGTGGCCGAAGAGGAAGAGGAAGAAATTTTAGAGACAGGGGGGAAGACACTCTCAAGGAGAAAAGTCAGATTTGCACTGCATACGCTACAAAAGAGATGGATCACATGATGCATCCACATGCAAGTTTCTTTGGGACAGAATTGAGCATGAAAGAAATCAAGACAAAGGTAAAACTAATGAAAAAGAGAAAGAGAAAGGTATAGCACCTAAATCTGCTCACTATGTTGTGGCACACTATAATATTGGAGTAAATGAAGAGTTATTTAATGCTTCACATGCTTCTTGGAAAAATGATTGGCTGCTTGATTCAGGGGCAGCTGGCCACATGACTTTTAGAAGATATTTTTTTGAAGAACTTACTGACAATGTTGATGGAGCAGTATACTTTGCAGACAAATCAAAACTCAAGCCATTAGGGCTTGGTACAATCAGGCTTAAATTGCCTAGTCTTCTAGACTTTCTTCTGCATCTTGTTTTATATCTCCCACAGCTGAGGAGAAACTTGTTGTCCTTAGTCGACATCCGCCAACAGGGACACTCCATTCATATTTTTGATGGAAAGCTTGAGGTGAGAAAAGCATCAGACCACTCACTTGTCATGACGGGGATAGAAGAAGAAAGGCTTTTCAAGCTGCAGGGTAACTCTGCCCGTGCACAAAATTTTTCATACAATTCTCATTATGAAGAAGGTACATTTCCATCAAATTTATTATGGCATGCTATATTTGGACATTTTAACTATGACACCCTTTGCTTGTTGAAGAAAAATGGCGTTACTCCTTTGCCTACAATTCCTAGGAAACTTAAGCAATGTGATGCTTACATTCTAGGAAAGCATATCAAATAGTCTTTTCATGATTCACATTCAAGAGAACATAGAAAACTTGAACTCATTCATTCATATTT
>APFE031581704.1:0-31967 GCA_000404065.3 Pinus taeda
AATTAAGTAATTTAATTAATATTAAATCTATTTATAAATTAAAAATACAAACCAAAACTAAAATCCACATAATTAAGGAAAAAAACCAAAACATAAAGGACACTGCACCATTTTTTTAAAGCTTGATTTCCATATTATCACAATTCAAAATTCCATAAACAATAACTTCCATTGATCTGCACGGTTCTTTTAAACTTGATTTTCTTTTTTCTCAACTTGATTTCCATGCTATCACGATTCCAAATTCCCCAGACACTACCTTCCATTGATCCAGCTTGATTTCCAGAATTCCATAAACCATAACTTCCACTGATCCGAATTGTGGGCAGTTAGGATGATTGTGAGTCGTCGTTTCTGAAATTAACATAGTGTTCTATAACTTCGAAACCGGATCCCTATTACAATTCTAGTATAGATTAGTCCACCTTATTTAGTGTAATATATATACACAGAAAATCACCATGAAAACAACGCACAAAGTTTGGCAGACATAGATACAGTTATCTAACTTCCAGTTAAGGGTTGAGCAGATCGTCATGAGTGGTGGAGCCATTGGCATGGACGAGGAAATAATTGAAGCTAGTGGGACGGTAGGGTTCTCCAGCGTTGCCGTAAACAAAACGAAACCAGATCTTGGCGGTGCCATACTTTTTGACGGTGTCGTTGAACACAGATTCGATGTTGTGGGCGTAAGCACCGCGATTGAACTCGCCCTTCTGGGGAAAGATGTTCCACTTCACGGTGCCGAGGCCGCCCTGGTTCTTCCCGATTATGTGCCCCGCGTCATCGTTGTGCCGCCCCACCACTTTCTGCACCCACTCTCTCACCGCCTTGTTCGTCACCGTGCCTTTTCCCAGATGCTTTTGTTCGATCTCCGCGTACAAATACTCCACAACATGCTCTGTCACGCCAGGACGGTATTGTAATTCCACCACAGGCTGCTTGGGTTCCTTGGGGAACCACCCATCTCCCGTGGGCATGCTATTCAGCCATTCTGCACCAATCGGCACCTGACTGGCCGGTGGACGGTATTTCATCCTTGCCAGAATAAGCAGCAGAAGGGGTCAAGTTTCTAATATGCTTCGGTGATGAGTGTCTGGTGGTCATAGCTTTATATAGCCTCCTGGTCTCTCGATATATACAAAGTTCAACACGCTTTGCGCCGCCACGGTGGAGTGTTCTGCCGCTCACTCACCGGATTGGTACGAACCAAAAAAAGTTCCCAACTTTTCTTATTCAATCCATTTATCTCCATAAAAGTATAGAAAAAAACAAAAAAGATATGTGAATGATGTGAGTCATAATTAACATATTTAAATGTCAACTACAACTACGCATCTTGAATAAAAATTCTTTATATTTATAATATTTTATTTCGGCCGACGTGTAATATTTTTCATGTTTATCATGGAGTTGGCACATGACATATATATATATATTAAACTTAGATTTACCAAAGCTTTCAAAGGATAAAATCTTTAGAAATAAAAACATTTTTCTAGTTTGACATAACTTTCATAGAGATTAAATTTCTCCATCTATAAGCATTTCTTCAAATTTTGTATTCTAAAAGAGGTTTGCTTTTTTCTTTTTCCTTTTATCAATGGAATTGGATACTAACATGAGTAGACACACCACTACAAAAGTTAATTGAAAATCAAACCAAAAAACTTATAAATATTTTTACCTAACATATTTACATATTTTATAAATAAACTATAAAAACAAAATTGGTATTTAAAAATTATATTTATCTTCTATAATTTATAATTAAAAATAAAACATATATAAATATGAAACAAAATAATTATATTAATATTTTAAAATTTTATCCATATTAAAATTAAAAGTAAATTTTATTTACAAAATTTATATGGTTTATAAATTAAAATTTAATATATTATTAATAAAGATGTTTAACCTATTCCTCCTCTATTTAATTAATGTAATTTTGTCTTTATCATAAAATAAACCTAACCACAGAGGAATTGAATTATCTGCACCGGTCAATTATATAATTTTATACCAATCATTTAACAATTATGAATACACCAATTATATAATTTTATAAAATTATAAGGAATTTTTCTTTTACTAACAAGTTTGTGTCAATTAATTTAATTAAGAATTCCACACATTTGTATTTAATTGATTTCCTAGGGTATTAAATGATGTTTTTTAAGTTGATTTTTTTTAATAATTTTTTATTTTATAACATTGAAGAGTTGTTGAATTTTTATGGTTTGCGATGTAGGAAATTAGATTAGAGATAAAATAATTGTTGTTTTACCACTATCTAAAAAAGATGGATGAAAAGAACACCCAACATATTGAGAGTTTTGTTGCCCCATGAAAAGGAAAATCAATTAATAGAAAAATAATACTGGGTAATTTTATGTGTTGAAATTCTCAGCATTCCTCAGATGTGAAGAGAGCATTCCTCATATAGAATAGTGAGGATATGCCTTGATTCTACCATAATAAATTCACATCCTTCCTCCATTATTAGCAAGGACGAGAGATAATAAAATGGGAGGAAATTATGCAAGGGAGCTAGAAAAGGAAAGTTTGCCAAAAGTCAAGATATGAGAAGGAAACAACAAATATGCAAGGGCCAAAGCAATAATGGAAACCATATCAATGAACTTAGAGTTAGCAGCCTCGATGAAGACTCTATAGGTGTCGGCATGAGCGAGGCTAATGTGGAGCATTAAGCGAGGAGGTGGTGTCTCATTCGATGTAGAAGGTATTAAATGTTTAAATATGGAGGCATGTTGGGATGGAATGTGACTTTGAGCCAAGGATTGATGTCCTCTTGCACCTTAATGTCTACCATAAATGTCCCTATCAAGGAGGGCATTAAAAGATATCTAATAAAATGAGTAAATAAAGAATGTGAAGGCAATCTAAAACAAGGGATCCTAGCAAAGTGGAGACAATAACAAAAAAATTGGGATAGCCATGTGGATATCAACAACATAGAGTTTGGGACCCTAGAGGATTTCAAAGATTGAAGAAAAATGACTAGGAGGTCATAAAAATTTCTACGTGGGGAGTTTGATGTAGGAGCATCAACCCCAGGATATCCATTTTTTATTAGACTTAAGGGGACCATCAAATTCTCCAAAGGGGAAGAAATTCCCTCAAATGTGACCTGTATAAATTTAGGAAATTTGATGTAAATAGAAGTGTCCATATTCTAGAAGAATTTGGGTGGTTAGGCTATTTTGGTGAGATGATGTTTTGGCCAAATGGGCCTTTGTCAAAATGACAAGTGTTAGGTTGATGTGATCGCTGTGTTGGGATAGATGTCTGAACACTTTTGGTTTTGTCAATATAATTTCTGATATATACAAAGTATACATGTGTATTATGTGTAGTAGCAATAGGAAAGGCATTGAGAGAAGAGTAGAGATGAGTTAGTAAGGGAGAATAAAGCTCAAGGAGGATCACCAGAGCCTACATCTCAAAGGGAGAAGTTGTGTAACTATTTAAAATTATACCTTGTTCTGAGAAATGGATCGAATGGTAATTTTTTTTTCTTTTGTGAGTGTTGACTTCTTGTTGGGCTTATATGAATATTCAATTTAAATTGGTTTGTGTGTGTGCATCGTCAAAGTAGTGCTTTAAGGAAGCATTAATTCCCACGTAACATTATGCCCACATTGTGTAACTAGCTCATCGACTAATCCCTATTAGCAAAGATTTCTCACATAAGATCATTGCAATTATTCGAAGATTGAATTTGCAGTGGCGCAGGCTAAGTTTCAATGTTTAATAGGAGTAGCTAAAGGACCTCGAAGTGGTCACAAGCTGACCTAGTAGCTAATGTGAAAAAATAAAATCCTCGACATGTGTGAGCTGAAATAGAGTAAGGTGTTGATATCATGCAAGCATAGGCCCTTCTAGGGCTAGCTTTGAGGGAAAATGGTGCCAAAATAAGTGTAGAATGTAAAATTTCCTTAATTGAAGCAACTGGAATTTATTCTTCTATCTATGAAAATTTATTTATTTTCATAAATTAATCATGACAAATAATGAATAAATCACTACAACAATTTT
Source organism: Pinus taeda (assembly GCA_000404065.3). Classification (NCBI taxonomy): domain Eukaryota; kingdom Viridiplantae; phylum Streptophyta; class Pinopsida; order Pinales; family Pinaceae; genus Pinus; species Pinus taeda. The sequence continues at coordinate 4,063 of APFE031581704.1, forward strand.
CACAAATAATAACAGGAACTGAGAAATAATGCACACACAAAATCATTAACACTAGTATTTTTAGACAAAATGTCCCTGGAAAACCCCCTAGCGAGGAAAACCAATTCTGCAGATGAGGGTTTTACTATTAATTTTCAACAAAAAATGAGAATTACAATCTACTTGCCTATCATTAGAAAATCTTTGACAAATATTTTTCTCTTCACAAAAACAACCTAGAAACAAAAAAGTCTCCCTTTGCATATGTACTCGACCCCTCTGTGCAATTCGCACTCCTACCAGTAACTCACACTAGCTCTACAACTTGTAGTAGTCACTCCAGCAATTCACACTGCCTTTAGGAAAATTATTTTGCAATAAAATTAGCCTCCAACGACTCATCTGACTAAATTTCACTACCTCCAGGTGATATCTTTGGCATCTAGAAATTGAAATGAGCCTCCTTGTAACTCACACTGGCTAACTAGTTATTCACACTACTAAACTCGACCTCTTCTTCTGCTGATGAAATTGGTCTCTTTCCTCTCACTAGAAACTAGGAAAATTCCTCCGAAAATTTTCTCCCCAACCTTCTCTGCTATAAGCCTTCTGTCAGTGTCTCCCTTGCTCAAACTGCACCCTTGCTATCTCTACAACTGGGTAATTTGAACTCCTTGTGATTCTCCAATTGACCCATCAATTATCTCTTATAATCTCTCATTGATGAATCAATGGCCATGATCTAATCACAATCGATGGCTAAGGTCATCTTGACCCCATTAATTGACTTTGGTGTTCTCCACTACTCCCAACTTATCATTGAAGTAGACAAACTTTTCCTTACCCAATGCCTTCGTCAGAATATCTATAACCTATTGATCTATGTGAATATATTATAGCTGAATTGATTTACATATAGTGTGCTTGATATTATATATCCGACGAGAGCCAACTACTTCCCTATCCACTAGTCTAGGCACGACCTCCCATACATAATTGATCATGATGGAGTTATAATCCTCCACCATTGCATCTCTGCCACACATGATGTTGTGTAGGCTCTAGATAGTTGGAAGGCTCTCGATCAATGACCTCTATCACTAATGTCTTATACCTATCTGGCTTTTTCCACTCTCTAGTGCTCATCTTAGGGGCTCCCATGAACTCTTGCACATCTCTCAACATCTTAAGCACCTCCCTATTTCTTCTTCCACTAATGGTGGGTGGAGCCTCATGCCCGTCATCCTTCCCCTAGTGGTCAGTCTGCAACAAACTCACTGGACCACTTGCACCCAAGCTAGTGTTCATACTAGTAATTGTTCTTGTGCTATATTAGCCCTACGGTTGTTGCTCAACCCTTGCAGCTTCTTCTAGCCCACTCTGATCATCTACTGGAAAATCACGAGATATTTTAAAGGCTTTCTCCTCCTAAAAATTAACATATTGTCTCACGATAATCCTCTTGCTACTAGGAATATAGATCCTCTATGCCTTGGAAATTTCATTATATCTAACAAAATATCCCTTCAATACAATATAATCCAACTTGGTGCATTTATCATATGGCATGTGACAATAAGCTATGCTGCCAAAAATACTAAAGTGTCCAACCTCTAGATTCTTCCCTTTAAAATCCTCTTATCGTGTCATCTTCCCAAACACTTTATGAGGAACCTTGTTTTGAATATACAATTTTGTGCTACATTCCTCTACCCATAGAAACTTAGGCATGTCTTGGTCATACAACATTTCCCTCCACACAACAATAGTAGATGGACAAGGTCATGGAGGAGTATAGGGAAATTTTTGCCTCACCTACAAGGGTACCTTTGCATTGTCAGGTCAAGCAATCCATCAATCTGACCTGGGGCATGCCACTACCCAATGTACTAATCTATTGACGCTCTTTTCTGGAGAATGATGAGTTCAAGAGGCAAATTTAGGAGTTGTTGCAGAAAGGGAACATGAGGCTAATCTCATCACCATGTGGGACCCTGATTATATTGGTACAAAAGAAGGATATGACCTAGAGACTTTGTATTGACTATCAGGTGCAAAACAAGATCACTATTTGAAATAGGTACCTAATCCCACGGATTAACAACCTTCTGGACCAACTCAAGGGGGCCAAATATTTCAGAAAGATTGAATTGAAGTCTATTTATCACCAGGTGCCTATCTAACCTTTTGATGTGTGGAAGACTACCTTCAAATCCAAGGAGGGCCTTGTCAAATTGTTGGTCATGCCTTTTAGGTTGACCAATTCCCTCGCAACCTTCATGAGATTGATGAACGAAATCTTGTGACCTTTCACCAATGCATTCGTGGTGCTGTATTTAGATGACATCTTGATCTTCAGCCAGAGTTGGGAAGAGCACCTCCACCATATTTGATAGGTCATTCAAATCCTGCAACAACACAATTCATGTGCCAATCTGGAGAAATGTACTTTTGGCATGACCGAGGTTCAATATTTAGGGTACATCATTGATGAGCATGATGTGCATTTGGACCCAGCCAAGATACAAGTCATTTTGGATTGGCTAGCCCCAACCACTCTAACAGAGCTCTGCGTCTTTTTGGGTCTTTACAATTTCTACCGCAAGTTCATGTTGGGGTCCTCTCATATCACTTAGAATTTAAGTCAATTCACCAAAAGCATATCAAAAGCAAATCTTTTTTGGTCTGAAACCCAATAGAAGTTGTTTTCCGAGTTGAAGCATCGCCTCTGCCTTGCACTAGTGCTCACATTACCATACTTGCAGCAACCATTTGAGAATGAGATAGGCACCTATGACTACACTATTGGTGTAGTTCTTACTCAACAGGGGCATTGAGTGGCTTACCATAGTGAGACACTTTCAGGCACTGTCTGAAAGTATCCCACTTATGACAAAGAAATGTATTCCATTGTGCAGGCTTGTTGTCAATGTAAGCATGACATTCTGGGGAAGGAAACAGTCATCAACATAGACCACTAACCCCTACAGTTCATACAAACAGAAGGGAAATTGCAAAACGATCACCATAAAAAATGGTCCACATATGTGCAACAATTCTATTTGAACATTAAATAAAATAAGGGCAACACTAATAATGTTTCAAACTACCTTTGCTGACCACCAACCATGGCACTGATCATTGTGCTCGACTCCTGTGGGCACGAGACTTCAGGGTTGCCACATCTTTACAAGAGTGATCCAGAATTTAGCAACACATACCAAACACTCCTGGAAGGTAAGAAAGTTCCAAATTTTCACCTCTAGGATGCACTATTATGCCACCTGAGACACATCATGTGTTCCTTCAAGCAAGTGTGCCATGATGATTTGGGAGGCGCACTACAGTCGGGTCATTGGACATTTTGGGGTAGAGAAAACAGCGGTAGTCCTGCAGAAGTATTTTTATTGGCCGAACCTTCGTCAGGATGTTGGTAGGTACATTAAATCCCACATTTCCTATGCCATTTCCAAACCAATCATCAAGAAGCAAGGCCTATATAGTCCTCTTCCTACTCTTAGTTGACCTTGGGAATCTGTCTCCATGCATTACATGTCAAGCCTTCCTTCTTCTAAGCATGGCAACGACTATGTTTTCGTGGTTGTCAACAGATTATCTAAGATGTCCATTACGACGCCCTACAAGAAGAGTATCACAATAGAGGCCACTGCTAAAATCTTCTTTGAGCGAGTGTGGGTACACTTTGGGATCCCACAGTCCATTGTCTCAGATTGGGACAATAGATTCTTGAGTGCATTTTGGTTGAGTCTGTGGTCTATGTTAGATACCAAACTTACTAAGTCCACGACTTTCCATCCCCAAACTAATGGCTAAACAAAGGTTGTCAACGGGATGATCATACACATTCTGCACATGTACAACTTGAAGCATTCACGCACATGGGATGAAAGCCTCCCCTATGTCCAACACAGCTTCAATAGAGCTCTTCACAACTCAATGCATCACAACCCCTTTCAGGTAGGGCTGGGATTTCAACCATTATGTCCCATTGATGTGGCCATACCATTTGCAGCTACTCAGGCAGATTCATCTCACATCCAATCCAAATCTGACAGGGCCGACAACTTCATTAAGTGCATTCAACACATCCACTAGTAGGTCCATGATATATTGGACAAAGGCAATGCTAAGTACAAGCATCACCATGATCAACATCCGAAAAAGTTTGGCTACATTTGCAGAAGGAGTGCCTCGTTGGACCCCACCACAAGCTTCACCCACTCTGATATGTGCCTTACACCATCATTAAGCCTATAGGGGACAATTATTTCCAGCTCAGCATTCCACCATTCCTTGGCCTGCATGATTCGAATCGGATCGATAAAAGAACTATTAAGAGAACCATGACTGTATCAGGTCGGGACAAACTTCTAAAAATTCCAAAATAGCGATCAAAAACACCCTGAACCAGTGGAAATGACAGCCAACATGGAACAACGAGGACCACGGTCAAAGCACACTGACCGAGGCCCATGGAGACTGTGCGGGAGACCGATTTAGCCTTTGGGAGCCCCGAATCGGGAAACAGAAGTGGATTTTGAAGCGCGGCCGAAATGAGGAAGCCCCGAGCACTCGGACATGTGGGGAGCCAGAAAACCGCAGGCAAAAAAGCAGAAAAGCACTAAAGGACAAGGTGGGACCTGCGCTGTGAAAAACCGGTGGTATTGATCTGGGTGCCCTCAAATGGTAAGCGGAATTGGCGAAAATGAAGTGATCTCACTCAGCGATCGACACGTGGCAAGCGGAGGAGAGATAAAATCGCCATTAATCATGCGTGAAAGGTCGAGCAAGTTAACCGCGCGAAACGTGCATATGGCGTTGGATCTGGAGGCCCCCGATTGGATGGCTGAGATAGCGCCTGAAGGGGGAAGTGGAATCGACGAAGAAATGAGCCATGATTTAGAGAGATTTGAAGTCCATTTTGACTGCCACGGTGGAGGAAGACTCATTCCACAACGTAACTAAAGAATTGAACCAACGAAAGGTTGGCGCAGTTAGTAGGAGGACATGTGGCCACTCCCTGTGAGCCAATGATGACGTTGAGCCAAGGAACTCCAAGCGCAACTACAGAAGGTGATTCGATGGAGGCAGAAGAGGAACCGAACAGACATGGAAACAAATGGCTTAAAGCCATGAACTGAGAACAGAAATAATACACACACACAGAGGAAAAAGAGACTAGAACCCCGAGAGGAGGACAGAACACAGAAGGGAAGAACAGAGAGAAGAAAGACAGTGAAGCAATAGCAGAATGGAAGACAAAGGGCCAAGATGACCAAAGGCAGCATCCAGCACCAGCGCGCTTGAAGGATTCAAGCCATCCCAGAGAGGATCTGTCTGGACTGAGCACCACATTGGGCTCTCTCCATTGTAGACCAAGAGGTCACAGAGTTGGTAAGGAAAAGAGTTTGTGTACTCTAGTGGCTTGGGGCATCCAAGAACCACCCTGCCAAGCAAATTCCATTACAGGAGACTCACATTGAGCTACTGCATTGTAAATTCTCTTCTTCAAGACACAATAAAAGAAGGCCACCACTGAGAGCTGGACCAGAGATGTAGCCCTGGAGGATAGGGTGAACTCCTAATTAAATTTCTTGTGTTCTTGTATTTTCTTACTGTATTTCTTTGTTGTTTTCCATTTTTAAGTGTTTGCGTATTGGCAATATAATCGGTTCGTTGCTTAAATAACTTGGACACACCAACATATGAGTCTATAATACCTTTAACTAATAGATCTTTAACTGAGGTCACTCATAGGGTGATTATCAGATCAAGTGGTATCAGAGCTCTAGGTTGTAAGGTTAGACAAGCTTATGTTGGTTTAGTTGTTGAATGATCACTAGATCAAAGCTCAAATAAGGAGAAGGAGAGTTGGTTGAAACTAAATCCTGAAATTGGGAGAGTCTATCCTCGGAAGACAATGTCAGAGGAAGGTTCTGTGGGGCCAAACCCTCAATTCATAGAAAGTTTCCTAGCTATAAAGCCTATGGTAGAAGAAATGTATAGGGGCTTTAGAAAGCATAAGGATGAAGATTCATTAGGTTCTAAACAAGATAAAGAAGAAGATGAGTCTCATTCCCATGACCACTCAAAAGGAAAAGGGAAAGAGGAAAACTTTCTCACACCTCCTAATAACCCTATGCATAATACGCAAGCATCTTTGATTAAGCTAGATGTTAAATTTGATTTCCCAATATATGATGGAGAGTTAAATGATGAAAAGTTGGACAATTGGATTAGACAAATTGATGTGTATTGCAGAGTGCAGAACATCAACTTAGACAAGAGCAAAATTCAGCTAGCAAGCCTACACCTAGGAGGCACTGCCTTGGTTTGGTGGGAAGGCAGAACCCAAGCTGGCATGAAAAGACATGGTAAGACCATCTCTATCTGGAGTGACTCTGTTTCTGCAATTAAGAAGTAGTTCTATCCATTGGCCTAGATGCAACAAGCCATGATGAGTTGGCAAACTCTTCGGCAATTGAAAGGGCAAAGTGTGCAAGGGTATACTCAAGAATCTAGAAAGAAAGCATTGATTCTAGGGATCTCATTAGACTCACCAGAGACTCTTTTGAAGTACATTGGTGGTCTACACAGCTACATGAGGCATACTATCCTCATGTTTGATCCCACTAGTATAGATGAAGTATATATACAAGCTACTCATCTAGAGGCTAGAGGAAAGAATGGAAATCCAGAAGTTGGGGGACCCTCCCAACCCACTGCAAGCAAGAGCAAGGAGAAATGAAAGCAGAAGTGGAAAGTAAGGAAGGCTAACATTGCACAAAAAGGAAAAGCTTCATGCACTCACTGTAAAAAGGATGGGCATGATGATGAGCACTGTTGGATTCGACATCCAGAGCTAAGACCTAAGAAGTTCGAGGGCAAGAAGAAGAAGACTACTGCAGCTATTCAAAAAGATTTGGGGTCAGACTCGGGAGATGAAACAATCATTGGAACCACAGGTATAAAAGGTAAGAATTATGAAGCATCTACTAGTAATTCTGCTCAAACTGTTATTGATGAAGAACATGAGAGAAAAAGACATGAGCTTTTCCATATTCGAGTTATTTCCAAACATCAAAAGATTGATACTTTGTTTGATAGTGGCTCACAAGTAAATTTGATTTCTGAAGCAATTGTAAAGAAATTGGGATTAGCAACTACACCTCAAAAGAAACCATACCCATTAGGATGGTTGAATGATAAAGCACAGCTACAAGTGACTAGACAGTGCAAACTCAAGTTTTCTTTTTGGTCAGCATTTGTAGATGAGGTTGAGTTAGACATAATTCCTTTGGATATATGTGGAATTGTTTTAGGAATTCCTTACTTGTATGATAGAAAAGCTATTTCCTATAGAGCTGAGAACAAGTATCTACTTGTTAAAGATGGAATCGAATACTTTGTAAGAGCTCATAAGCTCAAGAATAATTATACTCTCATAAATTTAGCGCAGATGAAAAGAATGATAAATTCATGCAAAAAATTCTTACTAATGGTTGTAAAGGAAAAGAAACTTGATAAAACCAATGTATTTGAGGGTTGTAATGCTGAGCAGCAAGATGATATAGAAAAGATTGTTTCTGAGTATGATGTCCTATTTCAGGAACCTAAAGGTCCGCCACCCAAAAAGGAAATAGTACATGATATTATTTTGCAGCAAGATGTTCCATTGCCTAACATTAGAATGTACAGGTTATCTGCTTGAGAGAATTTTGATATCAAGAAGCAGGTGCAAGAGTTGCTCGAGAAGGGGTTCATCAGGCTTAGCACATCACCATGTGGGTCACCAATCATTTTGGTGAAAAAGAAAGATGGCTCGTGGAGAATGTGCATTGACTATTGAGCACTGAATAAGATAACAATAAAAAATCATTGTCCCCTTCCTCGCATAGATGATCTTTTAGATCAATTAAAGGAAGTTGTTTATTTCACCAAGCTGGATTTGCACAGTAGATACCATCAAGTCAAAGTTGCAGAGCAAGATGCATGGAAGATTGCTTTCAAAACAAAGCAGGGATTGTATGAGTGGCTGGTTATGCCTTTTGGCTTGACCAATTCCCCTGCTACTTTCATGAGATTAATGAATGATGTACTCAGACCTTTTCTCAATGATTTCGTTATTGTATATCTGGAAGAACACTTAAAGCATGTTAAGCAGACATTAGATGTTTCAAAAATAGAAAAACTTTATGTTAAACTCTCAAAATGTGAATTTGGCAAAAAATCTCTAAATTATTTGGTTCATATAGCAGGGGGTGGTGAATTGAAAATAGATCCCTCTAAAGTGGCAGTCATTGTAAACTGGCCTAAACCCAAGTTTGCTACAGAAGTGAGAAGCTTCTTAGGTGCAACATAAAATTGGAGGAAGTTCATTTCTAACTTTTCCTCAATTGTAGCTCCCTTACATGCTTTGGCAAGATTGAACAAGGTGTTTCAGTCGGGAGGCAAACATCAGAAAGCCTTCGACACCTTAAAAGAAAAGATTAGTACAACACCTGTATTAGCATTGCCTAATCTACAAATACCATTTGAGATCCAAACAGATGCCAGTGACTATGCCATGGGAGCAGTGTTGAGACAGCATGGTAAACCCATATGTTATCATTCTAAGACTTTTAATCATGCAGTAGTTAACTATCCTACATATGATAAAGAATTGTATGCATTAGTTCAAAGTGTGAAAAAGTGGAAACATTACTTAATGGGCAAAGAAACAGTAATACATACTGATTATCAACCACTTCAATATCTACACTACCCAAACTAAGTTGCAGCAATCAAGACATTATAGGTGGATGGGTTTTCTACAACAGTTTCATTTGGTCATCAGATATAAAAAGGGCATACACAACAAAGTTGCAGACATGTTATCTAGACCCATTATAAATATATCTACTATCCTTAATCATAATTTTGTACTACATGAAAGTTACATTGAACAATATGCTCAAGATATAGACTTTAAATATGTATATGCAACTTTGAGCCAAGGCAAAAAGGTAGAAGAATTAGATTATCATGTGAAAGACCGACTCTTGTATCATTATGGGAAACTATGCATTCCACAAACTAAGAGAGTAAAGATAATTAGGGAGGCACACACTTCTCTGATATCAAGTCACTTTGGGGTAAGTAAAACAGTTGCACAACTGCAAAGATTTTGTTATTGGCCAAAAATGAATGAGACAGTTTCTAGATATGTAAAAGGGTATACTATGTGTGCTAAAAGCAAGCCCAGCAATAGAAAACTAGGCTTGTACACTCCATTACCAGTTCCTTCTCACCCTTGGGAAAGTGTTTCCATGGATTTTGTTGGAGGACTTCCAAAATCTAGGAAAGGTCATGATTATCTGTATGTGGTTGTGGACAAGTTCAACAAAATGTGTATTTTGATACCTTGTAATAAACAGATTACAACTGAACAAACTGCAAAATTATTCTTTGAACATGTATGGGTTCATTTTGGATTACCCACTTCTATTGTATCTGATCGAGACACCGAATTTGTGGGGAAGTTTTGGTCAAGTCTGTGGGAGATGATGGACACCCAACTGAAGAAAAGTACAACTTTTCATCCACAAACCGATGGCCAGACAAAAGTAGTTTACAAGATAGTGATCCAATTACTCAGAGGATATTGCAGCAAACATCCTAAGCTTTGGGATGGACACTAATGTTATGTCCAGCATGCTTACAATAGAGCAAAACACTCTTCTACATAGAGATCTCCTTTTGAGACTTGTTTTGGTTTCATACCAAGGTCTCCTTTGGATTTTGTCTTTGGTAAAGATACAATAGTTGATGGACACATTGATGTCGACAAGGCAACTAGGTTCATTGAACAGATCCAGGAGATCCACCAAGCAGTACAGGAACAGCTGGAAAAGAGCCAAGCCAAATACAAGGCAAGGCATGACAAGCATTGGATGGAGCATAGTTTTCAAGTTGGAGACGAGGTCTAGCTGTATATCAGTAAGGACAAGAGGCAAGGTGAAGGTAAAAAGCTAAAGCCTATCAAGTATGGACCTTTTAGGGTACTTGAGAAGATTGGTGAAAATGCTTTTCACCTTGATCTACCAGCTTACATGCACATCTACTGAGTCGTAAATGCAGATTGCTTGAGATTGTTTGAACCTTCAATGATTGAGGATCCCGAAGAGAAAATTCAATTGACTTCTATTGATGACCTGCTACCTGAATATCTGAATGAATTACAAGAAGACACAGTCTTGGACAGGAAGTTGAGGACAACTTACAGGGGAGATGTTGAGTACCTCAGAATTGGACTCAAAGGTTCGAAGCCGAGCAGTGCAAAGTGGATTGAGATTGGGCAAGTGAGACAACAATACCCTCACTTAGTTGATGCTTGAAAGAAAACCAACTTTTGGTGGTCTAAAAGCTTTTTAGTGGGAAGGTCGTGATCTGAATCGGATCCATAAAAGAACTGTCAAGAGAACCATGATTGTATTAGGTCGGGACAAACTTCTAAAAATTCCAAAACAACGATAAAAAACACCCTGAACCAATGGCAATGGCAGCCATCATAGAACGATGAGGACCCCGGTCAAAGCGTGCTGACCGAGGCCAATGGAGACTACACGAGAGGCCAATTTAGCCCCTGGGAACCCCAGATCGAGAAACATAGGTGGATTTTGATGCACGATTAGCGCTTAGTGCTAATCGTGCATTGCTGGGAAAAAAGGGCCGAAATGGGGAAGCCCCGAGCACTCGGACATGTGGGGAGCCGGAAAACTGCGGTGAAAAAGCGAAAAGCACTAAAGGACAAGGCGGGACCTGCGCTCCGAAAAACTAGCGGTATTGATCAGGGACCCTCAAACGGTAAGCAGAATTGGCGAAAATGGAGTGATCCCACTTAGCGGTCGACACGTAGCAAGCAGAGGAGAGAGAAAACTACCACTGATCGCGCGCTAAAGGTCAAGCAAGTTAACCGTGTTAAACGTGCGTATGGCATCGGATCTGGAGGCCCCAGATCGGACGACTGAGATAGCGTCCGAAGGGGGAAGTGGAATCGACGAAGAAATGAGCCATGATTTAGAGAGATTTGAAGTCCGTTTTGACTGCCACAGTGGAGGAAGACTCATTCCATGAAATAACCAAAGAATTGAATCGACGAAAGGTTGGCGCAATTCACAAGAGGACATGTGGCCACTCCCTATGAGCCAATGATGATGTAGAGCCAAGGAACTCCAAGTGCAGCTGCAGAAGGCGATTCGACGGAGGCAGAAGAGGAACCGAACAGACATGGAAACGAATGGCTTAAAGCCATGAACATAAAACATAAAGAATACACACACAGAGAGGAAAAAGAGACCAGAATCCCGAGAGGAGGACGGAACACAGAAGGGAAGAACAGAGAGAAGAAAGACAGTGAAGCAATAGCAGAATGGAAGACAGAGGGTTGAGCTGACCAAAGGCAGCATCGAGCACCAATGAGCTTGAAGGATTTGAGCCATCCCAGAGAGGATCTGTCCAGACTGAGCACCACATTGGGCTCTCTCCATTGTAGACCAAGAGGTCACAACGCTTGTAAGGAAAAGAGTTTGTGTACTCTAGTGGCTTGAGGCATCCAAGAACCACCCTGCCAAGCAAATTCCGTTACAGGAGACTCACATTGAGCTCCTGCATTTTAAATTCTCTGCTTCAAGACACAATAAAAGAAGGCCACCACTGAGAGCTAGACCGGAGATGTAGCCTTGGAGGATAGGGTGAACTCATAATTAAATTTCTTGTGTTCTTGTATTTTCTTACTGTATTTCTCTATTGTTTTCCATTTTTAAGTGTCTGGGTATTGGCAATCTGATTGATCCATTGCTTAAATAGCTTGGACACACCAACATATGAGTTTGTAGTACCTTTAATTGATAAATCTTTAACTAAGATCACTCATAGGGTGATTATCAAATCACTGCACCCAATGTTTAATGTGGATCACCTTCGACCATACTTTCCATCATTACTGAGCACCTCAGACATTCCAAAATGAATCACACCAAAAGAGTTAAACCCAAACTGTATAGAACAGGCCACAACTAATCGAATCATGGACATGCATATTTAGAACAATCTCCACTAGAAGATCCAAATGTAGTAGGTTGTCAAAGCTGGCCAACTCCTGCACTAAGGCAAGTGGCTCACTAGGGATGAAGTTCAGCATAATTTTCCCCATCTCATGGTGGCCTTCAATGCAATGGGGACCATTGCTTCCTAAGGGGGGAGGACTGATCCAGGTGGACATTGGTTACTACCCAACTATTCCACCTAGACCTCCAGTCTGTTTCATCTGTTTCCTTGTTTATTTCATCATTTACTATTTTTAGAAGTTTTTCAGGTTCTGAACTTTTGTAGCAATTTTGATCCCATAAACAACGTTTTTTTAGGTCCACAACGACCAAGGGCTTTCCTTCTGAAAATACTATAGTACCTGGTTAGACCTTTCCAACAAGTTACGACCATGGGAACTTGGCTGCCCAACTAACCCCAACGAGGCCCACAAACTCTTGGCATTCCATCTCATGGGGTTAGTGTTTTGGTTGTTTAGGGTTTTCCCTTGTTGTTCAATAATAAATAATACCTTAAGCCTCATTGTAACATAGTTTAGAGGCATGTAACCACCACATCTCTTCTCAGTGATAAGCTACCATCATCCGAGCTAGTTTATTTCCATTTTATTTGTAAGAATATTTCAATATTATGATATTAATGAAATAAAGTAGTATTTCTGTTGCACCTCTATGTTTATGGTTATATCTATAATTTGTTGCATTCATATTTAATTTCAAATCAACAAGAGAACTACTTTTCTAGGAAATTGTAAACTTGAGTAAGGAGGAAGGAAATACAAAAGGTCTCAATGAAACAAATTCTTTATGAGTTCCAAAATACAATCTTCGATAGTGAATTAAAGGACCTATAATTTTTCCATGGAGTGTAAAGGTAGGTTTAACTATTTTAGATGAAAAAGGATAGAAAGGTCCTACATAGGGAAAGAAATCATACATGTCACTGGATTAAAAAAAACAAGTTTAAAAACAAAAATGATAAAATAATGTCACTAATTGAGGCTCTTTGGGAAAATGTCCCTAATTATTTTCTGGAATGATTTTTTGACCTTGAATTGTTGAGGGTTGGTCAATCCCTAAAAGAAAATTTGGACCAAAAACAAGTAGTTGAGGATAAAAATACATTTGTCATTTTTTAAAAGAAATTATGACGAATGGGGAGAAGATAATTCATGATATTTCTAGATTTTTTGGGAATTGGAAATTTATTTATATTTATTCAATAGAAATATGGGGAATGAACATTATTATGTTGAAAAAAAACCTTTTCCCTTGCTAATTCACGAGTCTTATCGATAGTTTTGGAGACTGTATTGTTTTCTTTAGACCTTGGAAAAAATAACTCTTTTGAATATTTTTGGACAATTTCTTTTACTTTTATATTCCATTTGATAAATATACATATTTTAGTTCTCAAGGGACTACTCAAACAACAATGATCAAAGTAATTACAAGAAATACTCATTATGATCTCAACATGTCACATGCAACAATTGAACACAGGTGGGGAGGACAACAAAATTTCTCCCTACACCAAAGCTTAACCCAATTGATAAATATTTATAGACCTTATTTATATAGGGTGTAATATTGCAACATGGTGGTCAATATGGAATTGTTACATAATTATTTGGTTATGGTAGGAGGGGATTTAAATTTCACTTTGGGAGCATTAAAAGTGTTGAGGGTAATTACACCACTGCACAATCTACTGGGATACTAAATAAAAAAAATGGAGGAAGTAGTCTTTAGAATTTGACAATGGTTGTTTTTCCAGGGATTCAAACCATAGCTTGATGATAATCATTAATGGGAATTTGAGGTATAAAATTGGCCTCTCAAGGGATATAATAAGATAATAGTTAAAATTATAGAATAAAGGTTATAAATATTTAATTGAAAAGAAAGAAAAATATCTTATTAATCATATATTTAACATATGGCGTTATAAGTTTACTAAGTGTATTCACTGAATTGATGATTAAATTCCACATCCAATAAGTATCACTCTGCATACTATGGATATACCTAGAGTGACATAATTTTGGAAATACACGAAAAAACATGTTTTTTTTAAGAAACATTTTTTTCATATATTTCCTTAACTATCTCACACTAGATCTATTAATCCTATGCAAAATGAGTATTTATTTGATGCAAAAAATAATTTTTCATCCAACATGTTCTTAACTTGAAATTTGAAGGAACCTATTAAGACATAAGTTGAAAATATAATTAAAAAAAATAATTTTTGTCCTTTCCATTCAAAAATATTTACTTTATTATTAACATCATCATTTTGAGTTGCTTTAAAAGTAACTATGATCATGTATTTTTTTATTTTAAATCTCATTTTTTACCTTAAAATTCCTTTAGTATAAATTAGATCCCACCAAAAAAAATAGCCATTCCCTTTAAATTAAAGGGAAAACGGTTAAACAAGGAGGAGTTTGCTAATAACATTAAAGAGGTTTAGGTGCGGTACGATGGATCATTGAGAGAACATGCTCCTAGACAAGTCCTTCCGAATATGAAAAAGAGGTAAAAAGGTAGTAATGCAATCAGAAAATTTCAAAAAATAGAAATGATGATAGAACTTTTAGAGATTTTAATATTATTATTTAAATAAATAAATTATATAACTTAAAATATAATATTAATGTTCAAAAATATTGGATCATTTTTATAATTATATAATAAGTTCATTCGTTAAAATTATAAATTTTAATATTTTTAAATTATTAACTATATAAATATTTTGATTTTTATATTTTAATGAATAAATTACTTTTAATTTAAAATATATAGTTTTAATAAATTTTGAAATATATATAAAAAATATCTTTATAATATATTTTATTACTAATTATTTTATATTTAATGATTTCTTTTGTATTTTTGTGTCGAGTTTATTTTATTATTAATTATTTTGGTTTTAGTGATTTGTTTTTGTATTTTTGTACTAAGAGACACTCTACAACCTAATATGGGTTAGATGTCAAGTGTAAATGTTTAACATTTAATATATTTAATCTAATTTCAATGTAGGCACTAATTAAAAAATGATATAATTATTATGGATAAACAAAATATAAATTTAACATTGGTTTTAGAGAAAGAAAACAATGGAATAGTGAAATTTTGTTTGTGAGAAAGGGGAAATAATTAAAGTAAAATAGTTAATGTAACATTGATGGACTCTTGGACTGGGAGCGGATGCAGCGATTGAGCTAGGGTTCTGAGGGCGAAACCCTCGACGGCGCTGACAGCACAGCGGATCGGGGTCAGTCTCTGTACCAAATCCTCTGCAGCGCGACAGATCTGACGGGGAGCAGCGATAAGCCATGAATTCGCCTCAGGGGGGGGGGCGTCACAGCCCTCCCCCTCACGCCACAAACCGGAACCTGAGTTCATTTTCGGGTCGATTGATCCGGATCTACTCAACTCAGGGAAGCAGCAACAAGGTAGTAGCAGTAATCAGCCAGAAGAACAAGATTCGCGGGAGGACAGCCCGAAGGTTACCTCTTCCACCTGTCGTCCGGTAGCCAAGGAAAGGCCAAGAATAGAACTGCCTAGAGACGTTATCGATAGCAGGATAGAGTTTATGAAGGACCATGCAATCATTGGAAAGTTCATAGGGTTTTGGCCAACCGAACGGGCCTTAAATGGTTGGATTGCAGCTAAATGGAAGCCAAAGGGAGATGTCACTCTCCAACTGGGGGCGAAGGGCTTCTTCACCGCCATCTTCTTCTGTTTGGAAGATAAATACAGGATCCTGGGAGGAGGGCCGTACTTCTTCAACTCGGCAGGTCTCTACATCAGGGATTGGAAGCCCAGATTTAGCCCTGACAAAGAAGATCTTACATGGGCACCTGTCTGGATCAGACTTTATTCACTCCCGGATGAATACTGGGAAGAAAAATGTCTAATGAGCATAGGAAATGGAGTGGGACGATACATCAGGGCAGTAGAAGAAACAAAAAACCGTAAGTTCATTTCATACGCTCGAATATGTGTATTCATTAGACTGAATGAGGCACTTCCTGAGTCAGTTACCCTTGCCCATCGCGATGAGGAGTGGATCCAGCCTCTCGATTATGAGCATGTGCCCTTCAGGTGCAGGAGATGCCATGCACTAGGGCGTTTGTTCCGAGACTGCCCCCTCAATGTCAAAGCCAGCTCTCCTGGATCCGCTGAAACCCCATCTCAAGATGGCTTTACCAAAGTTATGAACAGAAAGCGCATGCATAAAAAGCCTCAGAATGGGCCAAAACCCCAGCCTTCCAAGCCCCAAAATCCTGCCTCCAAGAACAGCTTTGAGTCCCTGGGCAATCTCTCAGATGATCAGCCCCTTAACACTGACAGTATTCCTACCCGCCCTTCCTCTTCCACCCACCCCCCTCCATTCAGCCACCCTCCCAAGTCTAAATCTCCCATCATCATCCCAACCATCCTAAGCAGGCCTCCGGAAAACTCAGAGGAGTCTCTCAAGGAAATGGAGGTAGATGGGAAGTTGATCGCCCCACAGAATTCAGAAACTCCTCAGGAGGATACCAGTCAGGTGCAAAATATGGAGGAAGAACCTGAGAGCATAGATCTAAATGGTCTGGATATCATAGAACTAGAGCTATGTTGCCAGAAGAAGGCATATGAAAAAATCTCTGAGTCGGATATAGATAAGTTGGAAGTGGTCATCTCCAGAGCGTTCCACCAACACCAGCTGGGCATTCAATCTAGCAGCACCTGGGATGGCAATCCGCGTCCAAAGGACACCAAAAAAAGAGGAAGGAAGACAGATCTCCAGAGAACAATAGAGATCGGAAAAATCCTGGTAGATTCTGGTAGATACGCGAAGCTGACGAAGTACTATAGCCCTACCCAAAATAGTTAAATCATGAAGCTCGTATCATGGAATGTAAGAGGGCTCAACAGCCTAGGAAAATCTAGAATGTTAAAAAACATGATCAAGATGGAAAAACCACAGATGTGTTTCCTCCAAGAAACGAAATGCAACAGTGCCACGCTGGGCTGCATTCTCTCAAAAGCCTGGCCAGGATGCAGATCAGTGGCTGTGGATGCCACGGGAGCCTCTGGGGGGCTTGCCATAACATGGAACACCCAGGCTATATCGCTCACTGACTTCCACGCCTCTCATCATCTCATCCAAGCAGCCTTCCACATTCTTGGCACCAACATTCATGGGAACCTATCCAACGTCTATTTCCCGCAGGACGCTGGGAGTAAAAAAGCACTCCTCGATACCATCGAAGTGCTAAGCAAAAACAGGCAGCATCCACTCTGGATCGCTGCAGGGGACTTCAACATGATTACCAAAATAGAGGACAAGATAGGAGGCAGATCCAGACTGGAACCTGAAGTAGATTGCTTCAAGGACTTCATCCAAAATACCTCACTTATAGACATGCCATTCTGCAATGACACCTTCACCTAGAGCAATCACAGAGGAGGCAAATTTCAGATCGCCTCTAAACTAGATCGCTTCTTGATTTCGGATAACGCGGTACATCTTGGAGGTGATATTACCGCAGAAATCTTGGCCCACTCAGGGTCGGATCACTGGCCAATAGCTCTGCACTGGCAGCGACCAGGTGATAAAACCAAAAGGCCCTTCCGGTTTGAGGGATTTTGGCTAACGCATCCAGCATTCAAGGACTTCGTCAGAACCACCTGGGTTTCCTTTATCCCGCCAGAAGGCTCAAAGATGTTCCAGCTACAGCAAAAACTACGCTTTCTAAAGAGTCACCTAAAATGCTGGAATCGAGAGACCTTCAGCAATATTTTTGAGGCGCAACAGGAGCTCAATAAGGAGCTGAAGGATCTCCATAAGGAAATAATAAATGCAGGGCATACAGAAGCTACCTTAGACAGAGAGCGGCACATAAACAACCATCTTGAGGAAAGAAGGAAGCAAGAGGAAATTTATTGGAGGCAAAAATCACGGATACGATGGCTAAAAGAAGGGGAGCGTAACACCAAATTCTTCCACCGAACTACAGTGCAGAGGCGGATGCACAATAAAATTCCCTTTATCCATAACCAAGAGGGGGTAAAAGTTGAGGAGCATGAGAAAATAGAAGAAGTCCTTCTCAATCACTTTAGCAGGTACATCAAGAGCAAGCGGTGGATCGGCAAAGGGCGATTGGAAGAATCACCAGCAATATCCCCAAGCTGGTTACAGAGGAGCACAACGAGTTACTCATGAGCCCAATTCAAGCCCAGTAGGTAGACGAGGCGATGGCGCAGCTCAAGGAAGGTAAGGCCCCTGGACCAGATGGTTTCACTACCACGTTTTTTCATGCTTTCTGGGACTTGATTAAAGAGGAGGTCTGGCAAGTTGTTGAGGAGTCCAGAGCATTACGCTGGCTGCTCCCATCCCTTAACTCCACTTTCATCACCCTCATACCCAAAGAGGAGAACTCCCTAACTCCTGAGAAATTCAGACCCATCGCCCTCTGCAACGTCCTCTATAAAGTCATCTCCAAAGTTATTGCTAACAGATTAAAACCCCTTCTACCCATGCTCATCTCCCCGGAGCAATCGGGTTATGTCGAGGGAAGACAGATTATGGATGGCATCATTCTCTCTCATGAAATCATCCATTCCCTCAAACAATCCAAGCAAGCTGGAATGTTACTCAAACTCGACCTCTCCAAAGCTTTCGACAAGCTCAGCTGGTCTTACATTCAACATATGTTGAAAGCTTTTGGCTTCTGCTCCACCTGGGTTCGCTGGATCATGAGTCTTATCACCTCCTCTCATTTTTCCCTTCTTGTCAATGGTCTTCCCTCCCGCCCCTTCAAACCCTCCAGAGGCATTAGACAAGGGGACCCCCTCTCCCCCTTCCTTTTTGTTATTATGGCTGAGGGTCTTGGCAGACACATCAAGCAGGCCCTCCAATCTAATCAGCTTAGAGGGATCTCCATCCACAACTCCCCTGCCTCCTCTCATCAACAATTTTTCGATGACACCATGCTCTATGGCTACCCCTCAGCTCAGGAAGCCTCTCGACTGAAATCCCTGCTCAACGACTTCTCAGAAGCCTCTGGCACTCATGTCAATAACTCCAAGTCTCAAATTTTTTTCTTCCACACCCCCCCGCCTGTTAAATCTGCCATCACCCGTATCCTAGGCTTTCAATCCGCCTCCCTCCCCTCCACCTACCTTGGTGCTCCCCTTACTGCCTCGGCCATTAAGCAGCCTGCCTGGCGTTCTCTTCTTGAGAAGCTTGATTCAAAACTCAATTTATGGACTCACTGCTCCCTCAATCTAGCTAGTCGAGTTGTGCTTATTAAGTCCATTCTTCAAGCCATGCCTCTCTATCTTTTCTCTATCCTTGCTACTCCAAAATGGGTTTTGAAAAGATTGAGAAACCTTCAGCGAGATTTTCTATGGGGAAGCTCAGCCACTAATCATAAATGGGCATTAGTGAAATGGGACACTGTGTGCAAGCCCAAAAACAAAGGAGGCATAGGGCTCAGAGATCCAGAGAGCAGCAACATCATCATGAATGCCAAAATCTGGTGGCAATGGTTAACCAATCCAGATAAGTTATGGGCCAAAATATGGACAGCCAAATACACCAACAATATGCCCCAAGCAGAGCTCATAAGATTCAAGCCCACAATCAATGGATCACTTATTTGGAATGCAGCCAAGCAGCATCATCAGCTCATCCAGAAGCACGGCTTCTGGGAAATACGAAATGGTCACAGCGCCAGATTTTGGAAGGATGCATGGAACCAACAACCCAAACTTTCGAGTGTTCTTCCTCCAATGATCATTCCGAATAGACAGGAGCAGCAGCATGCAACCATCCATCAATTCTGGGAACAGGACACGGTAAACAGATTCAGAAAATGGCGACCGAGCAACCAAATAACCACAATCACAAGCATTTAGGAGGCAGCAACACTCGAAGACGAGTTAAAAAATAGAAGCATTCGGTTTGAGAACAGCGAGGATATCCTCAGATGGGGTTACCTCCCCAAAGGATCATACTCCACATCCGAAGCCTATAACCTCATAGGCGACTCCACCACCAGACCGAACCCTCTATGGGAGCGAATTTGGAGCTTCAAAGCCTGGCCCAAAATATCACATTTCCTCTGGATGGTTGGACATAAAAAGATTCTCACCTGGGACAAGCTAAGGAGACGCAATTTCCATGGGCCCTCAATATGCCACAACTGCTTTAAAAATGAGGAAACCTTACAGCACCTTTTGGACACATGCCCAATCGCCAACAAGCTGTGGGATCAGGTTGGCTTCAGATGTCAAAGAAGATGCAGAGGACTTGGAGACATCATAGATACCATCCATCAATGGCCAAAAAGCCCCTATGACTGTGCAATCCTTAACTACATGTGGAATTTAATCCCTGGCACAGTAATATGGAACATATGGAAAGAAAGGAATAGGCGCATTTTCTAAAACCAAAGCTTGCCCATTGAGGAAATTTGGAGCAGACTGCATGGAAACCTCAAAGAGACAATGCTTCTGAAATCATGGACTAAGGAAGACCTCCCTACTAAGGACAATGAGAAAAACATCCTGGACAACTGGAAGCTAGAACTGCCACAAGGGAATGCCACCCAACGGACAACGAAAGGTAATGACAAGGAGGTCAGAAAATGGAATGCCCCACCCACCAACTCTTACAAACTTAATTTTGACGGAGCCTCTAAAGGCAACCCTGGGCCAGCAGGTTATGGTGGTATCATTCGTAATCACAATGGTAACACCCTGCAGATCTACTTCGGCAATATAGGATGGGACACCAATAACTCGGCGGAGTTGGAGGGTCTCTGGCAAGGGCTCTTAGTCGCCAGACGACAGAATCTTCAACCACTGATAGTGGAAGGCGATTCCCAGGTCATCATCAGCATGGTTACTCGCATTCAGAATGGCTCTCAAACCAGAAAAGTAGCTGACAGTTGGAGGCTAGAAGCAAGGCTAAACAACATTGCTCAAGAGCTACATAACCATAGAGCCCTCTCCTTTCATCACTCCAGAAGAGAAGGCAATAAGGTAGCTGATCTCCTAGCCAATATTGGGGTAGAAAGCCACCATCCTTTCCAAGTAGGAAATTTGGACATCATCCCCAGCAATCAACAGACTCAGGAATGCAAGAATCTCCTTCAAAGCGACACTGAACCCCCGGATGCGGGTGATGGCACGTCACGAAAGGCTGAGCCACATGTCCACCATGTGCCGCCCCGTGATCAATTAAATGCTGGAAGGACTTAGCCGTCAAAGGCTTAATCCTGCGAGGTTTATGCTCTGAGAATTCAATGCTGAGCAGATTGAAGGGATGGCAGCAGTTATGGTGCGCTTCAAACAAAGGAATGTTGAGGGATATCAAGGCATGGAGGTGCAGTTATCAGTTCATCTTTTTGGTGGTGTTAAGGAACTGCGATTGCAGAGACATCGACGCAGAGGCAGACTTGCAGGAGGGCGGCTATCCCACCACCTCAAGCTGCCTTCTGGGCTTCTCGACGCTCCTACTCAGGTTCCTGTTCTGAGAGAAAGCGGAAATTTGAGAGCATTTCGGAAGTTCTGGTGGCAAATTCAGAGGTTTTGGTGGCGAACTTAGAGGTCCTGGTGGCAAATTCAGAGGTTCTGGGGGCAAATTCAGAGGTTCTGGCTGGGAATTCGGCGGTTCTGGTGGCAAATTCAGAGGTGCTTGGGGCGAATTCAGAGGTTCTGGCTGCAAATTCGGAGGTTCTGGTGGCAAATTCAGAGGTGCTGGGGGCGAATTCAGAGGTTCTGGTGGCGAATTGAGAGGTTTCTGTGGAAAATTCAAAGGTGGTGGTGGTGCTTGGAAGGTTCTGGTGGCGAATTGTACCTTCTGGTTGGCCTCACAAATCGCTCAAAGCTATCAAGGGAGAAGGAGAACTGCCCATGGCGAGGCTACGACAACGGCAACCTTGCAGGAGAGGTTTTGGACGTGGCTCATCCTCGCGCCCACCGGCAGAGAGGGAGCACCACCATTGCTGCTGCTGCTATTGCTATAGGAGGGTAGGGGTCAAGCCACTCCAAGCTGGGCAATACTTGGAGGTTGGCAACGCGAGCGAAGGGGAGCCAGCCCTCCCGGCATTTGGCTCAGTGGTGTTCACCCTGGGCAAATCCAACGATAATCCAGGAATTAATGCTCATGTTTCCGTGCTTTTTACTCAAGCTCCGGAAGGGAATGAAGGAGAGACGCCTCCAGGAATGGAGGAACCACCCCCAGAGGGCTCTGGAAAGGCGGGCCCTGTGCTACCTCCATCAAGTGGGGAGGGTACCTCAGGGAAGAAGATTATGGCCGCCCCCTCTCTCCCCCAAGCGAAGGATTCTCAAGGCTCAGCACAGGACAAATGGGCCGCCATGTGGGAAGGAATCCCTGAGGGTCAGGGATGGTGCACCATTGTGGAGGAGAAAATTCCTGACGCTGACTGACCTTCCTACGTGCGCTCCAGCCCCTGCTGTTTCCACTCAGCTCGGGTCCAGGATTTTGTTTGTTGCGGGTCAATGGGTACGGGTTAGCATCATGTCTGTTCACTTACAGTTTCTTACTTTGTCCAGTTTGTTTTGGTCATGTTTTGTCTCAGTCTGTCTTGTTTGTATCAGTCCTCAGTCTGTTTATGAAAAACGCCCTTGCGTGGGCAAGCATGCTTATGTTTAATTCAATATGTCTGGGTCTGTTGATGGGCAAATTGAATGGGTTTCCTGCCTCAGTCAGTCTTTTTGGAGGAATTTTGGAAGTGCTGTTGATGCTACCCCTGCGTGGGAGCTTTTTGAGTCAAAGCTAAGTCACCCAAGGCGCCACTGGCGGCCATGGAAGTCCTGCTTCACTGCTTGTAAACATTTTACTGTAAATATAATATAACAGGCTAGCTAGTTTTACCGAGAAAAAAGAAAAACATTGATGGACTCTAGATTTTGAATATAATATTTTTATTTTAAAATATAAAATAATATTTTTTTAATAAAATTACTCATTTTTTATTAAGCTAAAAGGTGTTCTCCAGCCTAGGATGCTAGAGATGTGTAATGTTAATGTAAACATTTTGAATCGCAACAAATAAAATATAAAATATGGTAGAGATGTGTAATTGAATGTAACATAATATAATATAAACATTTTAATTCGGTGAAAATAAAATTAAAATAACCTGTAAAAATTAATAATAATAAAAAGATACGAATGATTCATGGTAGCTATCTATGGGATTAAGAATCCATGGTATTGTCGCATGATATTCATGTGGAGTATAACCTATTTAAGGGGGCAATTAAACTAGCTTAGATCCATTTTAGTTTGATGTTATATTTAGATACATAATTAAGTGTAGAAAATGATGATGTTGAATCCATGTAGCTTGTACAGGTAAAAGGTTTTTATGGATATTTTAGCACTTGACATTTGTATGGATTTGTTCTGTGGCCCTATTTATTTTTATATGTTTTGTTTCTATTTTGAATGGGTGAATACATAATGTATATATATGCATAGAAACTTTTCCTGGAGGCTATATTGGGTGATTCAGTAAGGTGTTTTTAAGAAGTGTAAGCTTAAACATGATTGTACAAAGTGAAAAATAATTTCTTCATCATTCTAATGGATTCTTTGATATTCACTTTAATATAATATATGTAATATATTCTAGTAATTTATGTGTAATAATGTGTTATAGATATAGAGCTTTCATACATCTAGGATGGTAAGTTTAGAAATGAATAAGCTTAACTATGAAAGTGAGCTAGGGTGAGGGGAGGAGGTGGGAGAAATATTATAGGTTAAATGTAATTATTGCATTTTATCTAATATTTATGCCTAGCTTCATCCACTTTTTACTAGCTTGCAGAAATATTGGGTAAAGTACAATACTATAATATTTTATTTACCCAATATTTCCCCTCAATTGGTCCACTTTTATTGTAATTTTTCTTTATATTTGAAGTTTAAAAGTAAACAAATCCAACTATAAAATTAGTAGGGTTGAGAAAAAATATTGAGTAAAATGTAATTTTTAGGTCCCAGGTGATGGGAAATATTTGGTAAAATGTAATAACATTACATTTTAATCAGTGATTCCCTCACCCTGACCACTTTTTACTAAAAAAAATTCATATAATAAAACAAAAAGCATAAAACTAATAATTATAACTAATAAGTAAACGAGCCTAGATCCATCTTAATTTGGAATCTACAATCAATTTTTTTGAGATGTAAACCTATTTTAAATTGAAAAGAGATTTGACCCCTTGGATCCTTGTTAGATCCGGAATTAGATGGATCTAGGCTGGTTTTAATTAAAATATTAAAAAATATATGTGTGAGAAAACGTGAAATTTAAAATTTAATTCCTAATTTGATTAGGAAGTGTCAAAGTATATACATTGCTATGGTGTAATCCTAGTTTAGTCTCTTTTATGTTCTGGGTTTTTAGGAGATATATTTTCTGATTAATTTTGTGCAAATTTGTATTGCCATTTATATTAAAATTACAAATTTAAATTGTGAAATCTACATAATCTAATTTCCAAATATTCTATAATGTTTTGCAAATATTGAATTTATTTATTTATAAATTCAAGAATACATTTTAAAAACGGAATTATATTTAATGAGGCTTTTTGGACTTTTGAGTACTGGAATCTCACGGAAAAAATTGAAGTGAAATCTTGATCAACACCTTGAAAAACACTAGAGCACTTCGAGTTACCCATCAAACTTGTGATTTCAATAAATTCCTGCCAAATTTTAGAGAAATAAAACCAGAAAAACCTCAAAAACATCTTACTAAAACAACTCCTTTAAAAACAACAATAACCTATAATTTACTAAATTTAAAAAACCCAAAACATAAAAGAAACAGACTGCACCGTTTATTAAGCTTATCTCCAAATTATCAAACACAAAATTCCCTGAACCATAACTTCCACTAATCACTTCCATTAATCTCAGTTGTGGGCAGTTAGCATGTAAGCCATCGTTCCTGAAATCAATATAAAATTTCTGAAACCATGATTTCCATTTATCCGAATTGTGGGAATTCAGGATAATTCGAAACCCGATCCATATTAAAATTCTAGTATAGATTAGTCCGCCTTATTTATTATCTGATATACACACAAAATCACCATGAAAGCAAAGCAGAGAGCTACAGTTATTAACATCTAGTTGAGGGTTGAGCAGATCGTCATGAGTGGTGGAGCCATTGGCATGGACGAGGAAATAATTGAAGCAAGTGGGGCGGTATGGCTCTACAACGTTGCCGTAAACAAAACGAAACCAGATCTTGGCAGTGCCATAATTTTTCGGTCAGCTTAAGTGGAACATATTTTCCAGAAGGGAGAGTTCAACCGCGGTGCTTACGCCCACAACATCGAATCTGTGCTCAACGACACCGTCAAAAACTAGAGGCCATTTTTTTAGTCGATTGCAGATTCCTGAATTTTCGGGAATCGTCCATGTCCATCGGATTCCCGAAAATTCAGGATTTAAAAATGGCCTCTAGTTTTTGACGGCCTCTAGTTTTTGACGGTGTCGTTGAGCATAGATTCGATGTTGTGGGCGTAAGCACCGCGGTTGAACTCTCCCTTCTGGAAAATATGTTCCACTACACGGTGCCGACGTCACCCTGGTTCTTCCCGATTATGTGCCCTGGGTCATCGCTGCGCCGCCCCACTCCCTCCGCACTAATTGAAGATAGTGGGGAGGTGGGGCTCTTGAGCATTGTCGTAAGAAAAAAACGGAGATCTTGGGCGGTGCCACGGTTTTGTTGAAAACTTATTTGAGGCTGTGGACTTAAGCACTGCGGTTGTACTCACCCTTCTGGGGAAATATTTTTCACTTCACGATGCCAAGGCCATCCTGGCTCTTTCTGATGGAGTTGTTTATAATGCGATTTTTTGGAGATTTCTGTGATGGAATCTGGGGAAGAAATTGAGGTTAAATATTGATTTATTGTAGTTAAAATGGTTTTTTAATTGCATATTTGGATTCAGCACCTTGGAAAACCCCTGGGACGTTTTCATTGTGCAGAAACTAGCTATCAAACTTACGATTCCAAGAAATTGCTGCCGGATTTTGACCGGAAAAACTCACCGAAAAAACTTTCAAAAAATCGCATTATAGACAACTACCTTCCCAATTATGTGCCCAGTGTCATCGTTGCATCACCCCACCACTTTTGGCATCCACTCTCTCACCGCCATGTTGGTCCCCACACCTTTTTCCTAGATGCTTGTGTCCGATCTCCGTGTACAGATACTCCACAACTTGCTTTGTAATGTCTGGACGGTATTGCAATTCCACCATTGGCTAGTGGGGTTCCTTGGGGAACCACCCATCTCCAGTGGGCATCTTATTTAACCACTTTGCACCGAATGGCACTTGACTGGCCGATTGGCTGACAAACATTGTTCAGCCTAGCCCATCACGAATCTTCATTTTTGTCTTTCTCCAACCAATAGTTTTTTACCACATGGATAGTGTCATTAGATTAGGTCCACCTTAGGTTCCAGGCTCCGCTTCCACTTGTGTTGATACATTTTCCAGCGCGGTGATCTGCCCCTCATGTCCCTCTGCCCTGGAATTTGACGTCTTACAGGTGTTAGGTATTTTTGTTTGTTTGCAATGGGAAAATACCAAAACCAGAAAAATAAAACACAGAGGCTATGCTTTGTTTTCTTTGCTCCAGGATCTTTATGCACAGAGAAGTCTTTTTTAAAAAAAATTACAGAGCACAGAGTATTCCACCACCATAAAATGATTTCTATTCATTAAACAAAAACACTTACATATTCATCCTCTTTTACTCAGAGGGATTCACAAACATTTCACAACTTATCTGCCTCCTATGAATTTTATACCACTGTGTGTAAATATTTCATTTACATTCACTGCTATGTGAAAACAAAAATTACAGGGATTTACTCATTTACCTTTTCACCTGTGTGAAACAACTCATGGATTTGAAACAAACTACCCTTAGTTTCTTCGTTTACTTCTCCTCCTCTTCTCCTGCACTGCTGTGCATTCTTTTTACTTCTTACATTACAAAACAAAAATGGTTTTACACTGCTGGTGCATTTTCTTTTACATTACAAACCCAAAAGAAAATTCATGCACTTCTGTGCGTTCCTCCCCTGCAATACAAAATTAATCTTTGGTCTCCATTCGCTGCTGCGAATCCTTGGTTCCTCCCCTGCAATACAAAATTAATCTCTGGTCTCCATTCGCTGCTGCGAATCCTTGGTTTGCTACGGACCCTCTGGTTTTTTTACTTGCTGCCGCGAACTGAGCTTCACATCCTCCCGTGTGCAATACACATTTTTTTTACATTGAAGTCAACTCTATTACCATACATTTCGAAAATAATAAAAAACTTACATTAAATTTATGCCTATACTCCATATTAACTCGTCGTATTGAGAACATTGAAAAACATTACCAAACATGTCATAACAATAAACATAGGGTATGGGTTATAATAAAACACCATGCTGTATTTAATTGTCAACAGGTCCGTGTACCTTCCTTGCGATCAAACGGCGGACATACTTAGCTTTAATCGAACGGCGGAAGATGGATATCAGAACACCTTTCTCACTGTACTTTACACCAAAGTTGCACTGTGGTAAATCAACGGGTGTAAATGCTGGAGGTCATCGGACGAGTGAAATCAATATCGGAAGGGGTGAGTTGATTGAGCGTTATCGTCCGAAAAGTGTCAGGTGATGATGTCACGGCAGTCCACATGTCTGCGTCGGAGCACCTTCGTACAGAAACCACTTTTGCCAAAGAGCGGT
>APFE031581704.1:38729-63500 GCA_000404065.3 Pinus taeda
CTGTAGGCCTTGGATTCCTCACTATATCCAATGAAAAGACATTTCTCCCCTTTGCTGTCCAACTTCCTCCTTAGCTGATCTGGAATGTGTGCATAGGCCACGCATCCAAAAACTCTCATGTGGGTGACTCCTTGCTTTCTCCCACTCCATGCTTCTTCTGGCACTCTATTCATCACTGCTTTTGTAGGACACCTGTTTAGAATATACGCTGCACAATTTACAGCTTCAGCCCAATAGTCATTTGGCAAATGCTTTGCCTTCAACATGCATCTCGCCATATCCATGATGGTCCTGTTCTTCCTTTCAGCAACTCCATTTTGCTGTGGGGTGTACCTTGCTGTAAATTGTTTATGAATTCCATTTTCTCTACAAAATCTTAGGAATTCCTTGGAGATATACTCACCTCCTCTATCAGTTCTGAGAACTTTAATATGCAACCCGCTTTGGTTCTCCACAAGTGCCTTGAAATTTCTGAACTTCTCAAACGCTTCACTTTTGTTTTTGAGAAAATAAATCCAAGTCTTTCTTGTAAATTCATCAATAAAAGTTAGGAAATATTGGTTGCCTGCTAATGATGCAGCTTGCATCGGTCCACATAAATCTGAGTGGACAATCTCTAAGGGTTCCTTTGCCCTTATGCTTTTACCTGATGGAAAACTTTCTCTATGTTGTTTCCCCAAAATGCAGCCTTCACATAGGCTGTCCAGTCTCTCTATCAATGGTAATCCCTTCACCATTCCTTTTCTACTCAACAAGTTTAGACCTCCAAAGTTGAGATGTCCAAATCTCAAGTGCCACAACCAATTCTCATCCTTTGGCACGCTTTGGAAGGCTTCTTGGGTCACTGCTGCAATTACATTTTTGTTCCTCAAATCTGCCCTGATCCTGAGAGGGAACATCCTGTTCCTTGTCATCTTCACTTCAGCAATGCAACGCTTGCTGGGTGGTATATCCATGATGGTACACACATCATTCACAAAATAAACATTGTAACCCTTTTGAACAAGCTGTCCAATACTCAAGAGGTTACATCTCATTCCGGGGACATAATACACATCTGCTATGGTTTTTCTTTCTCCTTGCTTTGTAAATATTTTTACCTCCCCTTTTCCCATAACAGAAACTTTGCTATCAGTTCCTAGTGTGACTTCTGATTTCATATTTTTATCCAGGGCAGAAAAGAGAGCTATATTTCCTGTCATATGGTTGTTGCAACCTGAATCTAAAAACCATATATCTTCATTGTTTGTTTCAGCCATGTTACAAGCTAACAACACATTAGTTTGGCTGATGTTCTCTCTAGTAACATTTGCATTTTGTCTATTACTCATATCATGCTGCTTCTTTCTACATTCACTGGCATAATGCCCATATTTTTTACAATAATAGCATTGGACATTGGATTTTTCATACCTTTGTCCTTGAGCATGATGTTGTTCTCTTTGTTGGCTGCTGTCTTGGCCTTGGTTCTGATTTGAGTTGCTGCCTCTTCCTTGAGCATTTGCTGGGCTGCTTCTTCCACCTCTGTTCTGGTTTCTGCCTCTTCCTCTCTTGTTTCCTCTGCCTTGACCTCTTCCTCTTCCAAAGGACATCTGGGTCTTGAAGGCTTACTCTAGAGATGAGTTTTCATTCCTACTCAATCTCTGCTCATGTGTTATCAGTGATGCATGTAGCTCATCAACTGAAAAGCTTGAGAGATCCTTTGTCTCTTCAATGGTGGTAACTATTGTATCAAACTTTGAGGGTAAGACCCTCAATATTTTCTCCACAATCCTCCTATCTTCAATGGTTTCTCCATGAGTCCTCATCTGTGTAATCAGACCAATTACATGTGTGAAGAGTGAGTCAATATTGTCTGACTCCTTCATGTTCAGATTCTCAAAATCTCTCCTCAGCAACTGTAGTTTTGTTGTCCTCACTTTCTCCATGCCTTGGTAGGCTGTCTTGAGAGTTTGCCATACTTCCTTGGATGTCTTAGCTCCTGCTATCCTTGGAAACACACTCTTGTCTAATGCTTGATACAAGAATACAATGGCTTTTGCATCCTTCTTCCTATTTCTCTTCAATAGGTCTTTCTCTGCCTGAGTTAATCTGTTAAACTCATTCTCATTTGCTGGTTCATCAAAACCATCTTCAACAAGTTTCCATAAATCTTGACAGGCAAACAGGGCTTTCATGGTTATTTCCCAATAGTCATAGTTTGTCCCATTAAACTGTGGGAATTGAGGGTTGAACAAACCCATGCTAGTGCTTGTGCTAGCCATTCCTTGCATTCTCAGCTATGCTTCTAAATCCTTGACTGTGTATTTAAAAACAACTCACTGCTGCAACCAAAAGACTCCTCCCTTCAGCTTCTTTGTCACCTGCAAAGAGCCTAAGCCTACTCTGATACCACTGTTAGGTATTTTTGTTTGTTTGCAATGGGAAAATACCAAAACCAGAAAAATAAAACACAGAGGCTATGCTCTGTTTCCTTTGCTCCAGGATCTTTTTGCACAGAGAAGTCTTTTTTAAAAAAAATTACAGAGCACAGAGTATTCCACCACCATAAAATGATTTCTATTCATTAAACAAAAACACTTACATATTCATCCTCTTTTACTCAGAGGGATTCACCAAAACATTTTCACAAAACTTACTCTGCCTCCTATGAAATTTTACACCACTGTGTGTAAATATTTCATTTACATTCACTGCTCTGTGAAAACAAAAATTACAGGGATTTACTCATTTACCTTTTCACCTGTGTGAAACAACTCATGGATTTGAAACAAACTACCCTTGGTTTTCTTCATTTACTTCTCCTCCTCTTCTCCTGCACTGCTGTGCATTCTTTTTACTTCTTACATTACAAAACAAAAATGGTTTTACACTGCTGCTGCATTTTCTTTTACATTACAAACCCAAAAGAAAATTCATGCACTTCTGTGCGTTCCTCCCCTGCAATACAAAATTAATCTCTGGTCTCCATTCGCTGCTGCGAATCCTTGGTTTGCTGCGGACCCTCTGTTTTTTTTACTTGCTGCTGCGAACTGAGCTTCACATCCTCCCGTGTGCAATACACATTTTTTTTTACATTGAAGTCAACTCTATTACCATACATTTCGAAAATAATAAAAAACTTACATTAAATTTATGCCCATACTCCATATTAACTCGCCGTATTGAGAACATTGAAAAACATTACCAAACATGTCATAACAATAAACATAGGGTATGGGTTATAATAAAACACCATGCTATATTTAATTGTCAACAGGTCCGTGTACCTTCCTCGCGATCAAACGGCGGACAGACTTAGCTTTAATCGAACGGCGGAAGATGGATATCGGAACACCTTTCTCACTGTACTTTACACCAAAGTTGCACTGTGGTAAATCAACGGGTGTAAATGCTGGAGGTCATCGGACGAGTGAAATCAATATCGGAAGGGGTGAGTTGACTGAGCGTTATCGTCCGAAAAGTGTCAGGTGATGATGTCACGGCAGTCCACATGTCTGCGTCAGAGCACCTTCGTACGGAAACCACTTTTGCCAAAGAGCGGTGCGATGGCTTCCTGGCGGTTTAGGTTTGCTGCTGGGTGGTTTCGGGGGTTGAACGGTCAGCGTTGAATGCTGGCCCGCGCGCAGCAGTGGAATTATAAATTTAACAACATGACCTATTTAGCATTTCAAAACGTATTTGACAGTGACCAAAAGCTTTCCCAGGTCAGATTTGGTAGGTCTGGTAGAGTTACCGAAAACTTTCCCATGTTAGATTTGGTATGTCTTGTAGAGAAGCAACTCGTCAAAATGACATCCAGTTTAGAATTGAAGCTGTCAAAATATATAATAGGGTACATTCTTTACAGCTACAATTGCATCTTTTACAGCGGCAATTACATCCTTTACAACGGCAATTTCGTGAATTCTAAATAAGTTTGTCAGTTCATATGATTAAAAGCTTCGCAATAAATTTTGTCAAGGAACCTGTAGTGATTACAAACACAGAAAATTAAACAGTGAGCAGTGTATCTCAATATCACCTGCTAAAAGTAGCACTTTTGGACAATGTCACATGATAAGGGGAACTAACCCATTGAAACCTAAAGAGAAAACATTAAAGAATGTAACAGGCAGGCGAAATTGTTAATATAGACTAAAAAAGGTGTGTTTTCCTGAAAAATGCGACAAAAGTGTTGACGTTCACGGTAAATGTAAAAATGGAGAAGATTGTTGTCATGCTTGTACACCAAACTAAGGTATATTCCATGTTTTGTCACAAGAAGAACGCATCTCTCTATCTTTCTCCAATATTAATTCTAAATTTAATGAACTCCCCCTCCTCTCAAACTACTACTTTTGAGGATAAACCATTCATGGAGTCCATGTTGTTTCTAATTTGCAGTTGGTTGCAAACCATTATATTTAAATTGAAATTGAGTGTCCTTTTGGGGATATTTACAAGGCACTGATCTACTTGATGGGATAAAGTTCAATGATGATAGCAAGAAGAATGATGAATATCAACATTCTTATTGGCAGATCCATCTCTTACCTGGGATTTTGCACTTTTTCCCTTTTCAAGGTTTTTTATATAATTTGTAAATTTTGACATATTCATTTAAATTAAGAATTTGAACTTATTTTCACATAAATTCGTACATTTTGTATTGTTCTCTGTGAAAAATTTAATTGTTTTTAAAGTTCCCTAGGATTTAAAAACTGAATCTTAGATTGTTTTTAATTTTTATTTGTATGATATTTGAGTTTATTATTAGTGATCATGTTAGTTAAAGTCAGTGAAATTAGGTATGATTATGAAGTGTATAGTAAGGATTTTTCAGTAATATTAGACTATTTTTAGTAATATAAATAAATGAAAGACTAAAATTTATTTCTATAGCTAAGTTTTTTTCACTTTTTTAATTAAATTCATTAATTAAAAAAATGTCATATGAATGAGTTACTCTTAAAGAAGTTATGGTTTTTTGGGCACAATATTCATGAGTCATGTATTGGCCCATGGTATTGTAACAATGTCTACTTACATATTAAGAATATCCACGATAAAGTGGAGGTGAATCTCCATGGTTAAAAATTTGTTACATGTTTTGTTTTAAATGTATATATATTTAATTTATAAATTATTATTTTTACCATTAATAATGATAATAATAATAAAGTTGTAATTTAATTGCTTTTTATGTTTTTCCTTTACTTTTAATTTTAACAACTTGAGATGTATCATGAAGTAAGTGTTTTGATGATTGTTATGAATTGATTTTTATCGCCATTTTCTAGCCATTTAATTCATATAGCTATGCTAGTAATAAACATTTTAATGCAAGGTTGTGGAATTTCATAGTTACACTATTTTGTGTGGAAGCCATTTAACACCGCTTACATGTCATAACTATGATATGATGCAACTCATTTCACATGGTAGTGGTTCAAATTTCTAGTCAAATTCAACAGAGGTTGAAAATTTGATTTTAATTTTGAGTTGGTAATGGTTCAATTCTCAAGTTAGATGGATGAGATCGTTACAAGTGAATTTTGATTTGAATTTGACCACAAAGATACAAGGTATAAATTGAATTCCTTGATCCATGTTTACACAGTGGAGGTAAGTGGCATATGATGTGAAATTCAAAAGTGAGGGTATAGATAGCGAAAAACAACTATAAATTTTTTGAATCCTTAACAAATAGGAACATTGTTGGTTAAAGTTTAATTCTGTGGTTCCTAGTGAGGAATGCTCCCTAGAACTAGGACGAAGAGATAATTTCTAACATACATGATTGAACAAAGGAAAGAATAAGAGGACCTTGACAAATCATTGTTTCTTCATTAGAGGTTTTATTGGTCATAGCTTCTTCGTTAGAGTTCTTTTTGACAAGAGTTCATGTTGTTAATGGTTCCTTGTTGAGCACAATTCAATCTAATCTATCATATTAAAATTTTTTGGCTAAGAAATTACATTAAAACAATGACCAATAGGATGGGAAATCTATTCAAGAATATTAACTAATTTCTTATTCTTTTTCCTTAGTTAAAAGCTCCTTCGTTACTTATGGTTCCTATGGTTATATTTTTTGTTGACTAAATTTCTTATTGGTTGTAGTTTCTTTGTCAAAGTTCCTTTCTATTACAATTCTCTATCATTTTGTTCGTTAAGGTTCTTAATCAAGAAATTCCTTAGATTTATGATCAACATGAATTTTAACCAACAGGACCCAACATCAATACAACAACTTAGATCAATTAGGGAACAAGACAATCGTAGTTCATTGGTAGTAGTTCCCTGGTCAAAGTAATTATCTAGGAAAGTTCCTTTGAAGTATCACTAGCATGGCTTCTCATTAAAAAGAACTCAAAAAAAGGCATAGAGATATAGGCTTGGTCAAAGTTTTTCTTTATCACAATCTCTTTTACTAATAGAAACACTCATCATCATTTGACCAAAAAATATTTGTTAGACTTCTTGGCCATGAAGAACTTTGACTAGGAACTATGAGGACAATGAACTTTAATGAAAAATAACTTTGTTTATTAGAGTTTTATTGGTCTTAATTCGAGGTCATGAAAATTATTTTGAAATATAACTGATGGGAACTCTAACTTACATGAATGTTATTACTAGGGGATTAAATTTTAATTGTGTTTGTTAGAGATAGTTGAGATATTCTTACAACTTATCTTCCTAAGTATGGAATAACTTGGATCTCACAACAATTCAAAAACCCTGTATAAACCTATTGTATTTGTACCACTTTTAATATAGTATATCAAGCATGAATAATTTTGTGATTATTTTATTTAGATGAGAGCAAGGTATCGAAACATATATGTTAACTTAGGAAAAAACAAGGCACTCTCAGAGGGAGATTAATGAAAGTCGAGATGCAATAGTAGTTGAAAGAGACTTTCTAGGTAAAAGGAGGTCGACACTCACAAATTTTCCTACAACATAAAATGAAAGGCATGAAAAATGCAAAAACGTCATCAAATTTTCATTGACGGGTAGAAGAGATTTGAAATTCCAAGCCTATTTGGAAGGCTCCATACGTGTGGGTTTGAGATTTCTCAGCAACTTCGAAGAGCTATGCCTAGGCTTCAACTAGTTCATAGGCACTGTTCTGGCAAAGCTTGGGCATCTCGTGAAGCTCAAGGTCCTAGATTGGCGCCAAGGTCCTCGATTGGATCTTCAAAGATATTTGCAAGGGGTGAATTCATTCACAAACCATTGTCTGGTCTGTGGTTGGGTGAATTCGTTCACAGACCATTGTCTGGTCTAAGGTTGGATTTGTTACGATCACCAAATTATTAGATATAGTTCTTCGTTCTCACTCCTCCGCTGATCCAAAAGATACGGAGTTCGGCAATCTACAAAGAAAACTTCAAAGAATTTGAGTGTCAGCATCAAATCCTTGGATTGAATGGTGACCATGGGCACTAATAAAATACAGGCTAAGTTGTTGCTTCTTGGTGATATGGGTACTAGAAATTTTGAATTATTAGGAATCGACAATCGGAGCAATATTTTTCTTAGACACTAGCTATGAATGAGATGGCTATAAAATTTGATGTGGCATTAAAATTTGAGATATGGGACATTATAGGAAGGAAATATATCATAGTTTGGCTCTCATGTATTATCATGGTGTTGTTGTAGCTATAACTACTTATGACATAAAAAATTTGGATTCTTTTAGCGAAGCAAATAATTGGGTGTTGGATCTTAAAAAACAAGGCAACCCAAATTTGGTTATGGCCCTCACTGGAAATCACTTGAAATAAGGTTGATATTGAAACAAAGAGGAAGGTCGAACCATAGGAAGCTTCAACATATGGAAAGGAAAATGGTCTATTTTTTTATGGAAATCTTTGATCAAAGAGGGTGTAGAATGTCAATGAATTGTTCTATGAAATTGCATGAAGATTACCTAAAGCACGACAAATGCAACAACCTACAGGCATGGTTCTCACAGATAGACCTGTGGAGAGCATTAGAACCTACACTTTTTACTCATAAGCCCTAGATTTCTTGTCACTTATTATTTGAAGATTCAACTTTCAGCTCTAAGCAGTTATTATATGCACATTACTTGCTACAACTGTCATATCCGGAGGAGATGGTGGGGGATTCAAGATTTGTTTAGAACCATTTTTTTTTAATAAGCCTTCATTAATAGAGGATGTTTACATTGATGAGGATCATAACCCATGAATACTCGATTTCCTGCAACCATACAAGAAACAACCATGCCCAAATAACAAACACATTAATGATATACATAGAAGGGAAAGGAAAAAGTCCCTTATTACCCCAAAAATATAGACCCGGAAATCGCAATCAGTGGAATAGAATCATAATCCAGATTGTTTCTATCCAGAGAGAAGACAAAAATCTAGAGAACAAAGACTAAATCACCAGGAGATGAATAAAAAAACAAAGGCCAATGATCCCAAAGATTAAATCTTGAAAGAACCATGACCACAAACCACTCCGTCAACCAAATGCTCAAAAATCAAATGTTCCAGAAATAGGAAAATGCCACGCTTGGAGAGAGCATCAACATCAATGTTTTTCTATTGGTTTACATGCTAGAAGGTGACTTAAGAGAAAGAGTCTTGTAAATCCTGAATTTGTTGCATCTAATTACATAATGTAGGGACCTCCAACACATTCCTCCTTTGGACCCATTGAATTATGGAAAGAGAGTCCATGACAACCATAATCTTCTCTATATCAAGCCACAAAGCACATTGTAGTGCTCCCCAAAATGCAATCATCTCGTCCCTTCAATTGTCACCAAGGCCCCCAAAACAACAGAAATGACATTCCAAGGAAGGACCAATCGAAAGAAGAACTCCACAGCCACATCAACCACCAAAAGAGGCCCCCTCAAAAAAACAGATTGGATAGTTTCCAACCAGGGAAACAAGGGATATGGACCATGAAGAAGCTTTAGGGACTTAGGGACCTATCTCCTGAAAATAAGAAACAATCCTCAGGATGGAGATCTTAACATCTGAAAATTTTTTCTCAAAGATAACATCATTTTTGGTGCACCAAATCCCCCACAAGATATATAAGGGGACAACCCTGAGATATTTCTCTCAGTGTTACCATCAGATAAGGAAAGATGCAATAGAAGTGTTATCTCGAGGGACACTGACCCCAATAATAAGGATACCTCCTCCCAAATAGCATCTGTAAAGGAGCATTTTAAGAAAAGATGGATGTAGTCTTTTGAGTCCACCCCGCAGAGATAACATCTTCCTGACCCAATGAAACCCTTCTTTAATAGGTTGTCCCATGTAAGTATGTGCTTGTGTATGGTTATCCATGCAAAACATTTGACCTTCAATGGAACATCCCAACCCCACATCTCTGCAATCCCATCAACATTGGGTAACACATGATTGTTCAAGGATATAAAAGCATAAACCTCTTTGGCAGATATCCTCCCATTTGCAACTTGACCACCCCACACCAAACTGTCCTGTCTTTGGGAAAAAGGAGATTCTAGCTTGACATAAATGACTGTGGTAGAATTCCCATTCACCTTTGATATGTTCGCATTTAACATTTATGGAGAAATGTAAAAATATATATTTTGGTGCTTAAATTAAATCTTTGTAGTGAGTTTTGATGGTCATTAAAAGCCTTATGATTTAACTCTTTGGTATCATTTATGATGAGCTTATATTTAAATTGAAAAGTTATGCTCTTTTTAAAGACTCTGAGCTCAAAGAGGGTAAATCTCCTTTCATCCTGCAATGACATCTTGTGTTTGATTGATTGTACTATACTAAGAGACACCTGACCTATCATTTTAAAAAAGAAAATATTGCTATCACCAAACCCAACAATAGATTGTTTGCCATGTCCTTTTGGTGAGTGAATTGTAACCCACCATGACCTTTTCTCATAATTCCCAATTCTTCGGCCTTTATAGAAACCAATTTTTCTAAGAAATTGTGGCCATTACCGAAGGATAAATAAAACCATTATTATTAAACAATATCTTATTCACATAATAAGAAAGTACTAAACAAGCTTACCAAACTCGAAATTATGTGTATCTAGCTTCATCCTTAGCAACTTTTTTAGCAACAATGAGGCGCAGGCATTTAGTAAAATGTGTGTGTCTAAAATCCATGAATGTACAGGTGAAGGGGTGCCAATTGACCTCACATTTTCATTTTCTCTTGTGATATAGGTCCCTTCCACAAGTTTCAGAGCCATTGAAATGACTTGTGGTGATACCCATCAAAAGCAGTAAAATTGCACCAGAAACGAACAGGGTAATGAAACCAAAGATCTGAGTTGAATTGGGTGTATGATCATGACTTTTCTACATCACCCCCTGATACTGATCAACCATTTCAAATGCTCAAAAAGCCTAAAAAACAAAAAATCATGTGAATTGTTCGCTATATAGACTGATAATTTTAGCGCTTCAGATTGTAGGAGTATATAATTTGTTTGTAAGCACTTCTTGGCATTGGATTACAAATTGGGAGTACATGTTCTATGCAAGTGTTGGCTTGGGAGGGATTGAGTTGCAATTGGTGAGTTGTAATGAAAGAAATAATGAAATTCATGCAATAGAACACGGTCACTCCTATATTCATGTTATAGGTCACTTGGCTAGACACAGTTTTAGCATTTTCAACACATATATGGTTTCATTTCGTTTCCCACCATTTGGAAATTCACTTGAAACATTAGAGAAATTTTCATATATGTGATTTTCCTATGATTTAAAAAGTTGACACATGGCCGCTTCTGAAGAAATAAAAGATGGTAAGTTGGGGTTTTATTATTTTTTTATGACACGTGACTCAAGGTCTCCATGAGGCATTCATAGTACACATGTTCTCATAGGTTTGAGGTGGATCTCTCCCATCTCGCAGACATCATGTGGGTGGACAGGGTGAGGATGCTCATCAAGTGTGAACCCATGGTTTCCATGTTGGAGGTTTGCATCATTGTGTTGCCGCTGGGGATGGTGCCCTAGGTGCTTCTCAAGCTTAATGATCTCACCATGGGGAGGGTCATCAATGGCTACGACATCGAGGGAAACAACCACCTCTTCAACCTACAAGCTCGTCTTGGCATATGGGTTTCTA
This sequence comes from Pinus taeda, assembly GCA_000404065.3. Taxonomy (NCBI): domain Eukaryota; kingdom Viridiplantae; phylum Streptophyta; class Pinopsida; order Pinales; family Pinaceae; genus Pinus; species Pinus taeda. The sequence continues at coordinate 49,853 of APFE031581704.1, forward strand.
GTTAGGGCCGCTACTGAAATGAGTACTCTGACCTATTCCATGCAGTCCCATGGTTTCATGGTTCCATTAGATTTCTTGTTGAAGTCAATTTGTAACTAACTCTCATTAAGGAATACATGAAGGTCACTTACAGTGATGTCACCAGCAACCTGGATGAAATTTCCAACCACTATTTGAAATTTTGTTACATTTTAGACTTCAAATTTATGTGGTAGTTTTTCGGAGCAGCATGATTCAGATTATCCACGGTATTATGTTCATTATGTCGACTTTCGAACCCCAAAGGAGGTCCATCATCAGGACCGAAAATGAATGATAGATTGAGAGAAGAATCTTTTGACCAGAATATATAAATAAAACCTAAAGTATGATAAATTCAAGTAGAAGCCGACTAATTTAAAGACTAACCTACATATATTATTCAATTTTGTTACATTACTACAACCCCATACATAAGAAATGATTTTAACCCCAAATACAAGAAATGTGTTTAACCCAATCTCCCTAAACCAACTCAAGTAGCCCTTGATGAATTGACCTACTTATCCTTATTCTCAAGAAAGGTAGGCATTATCATGATGCACTGTCACAATATTCATGCCATTAGAAGAGCACAAGAGTAGTCTTCAAAAAGGTTGAAGAGGGAGAGATCTCACCAAATTCCCATGGCCGAAGGAGGTGAATGTCTAAATCTTTTATTCTATTTTCCTGGTTTAGCGTGATGTCTTGAATCATTTTTTATATGGTCCCTTTTTATGTGTAAATTTGTCTATGTTCTCTTACGGGGATTTCCTTCCCCCATTTCAGCTATGTTGGACATTATAATGTTCAAGAGCCAAATGCACGAATATGTGCAGAAAGCACCCCTTCCCACACATGTTTACGAGACTCCAAAAGAAGATCCTTCCCATAAGCCAAAATTAAAATCAATCGTTATTGTTAATGGGATCAACTATGTTCCTCCTCCCTCATATTTCAGGAAATGCAAGGTTGTTGAGCATGCTCCAACACGAGTTTCTTTAGAGGAGTTGGTTTTGGTCTCTAATACATTGGTAAGTTCTATGTACTTGCATCTTAAGACTTGCAAAATTCCTCATCCTTAACCCTCCTCAACCTTGAAAATATAGTTGCATACTACTCTGTGGTGTTTTCAAGGTTTTCTCTTTGCTTTGCGGGAATTCTATGGCTTTCTGATAGTTTATACTATAGCCTTCCAACCTGAATTTGCGTGAATTTAAACTTGGATCATCTTCACAACAATCACTTTGAGTTTCCACTAAACAACAAGTCCAATGGGCTCTGAAAACAAATTTCATTGGTTTATTATATTTCATGAAGTGAATCCCACTAGTTTTCCAAAATATTCTTCTCTAGTAAAACATTTTCCAAAATCTTCTTTTGTAGTAAAATATCATAAAAAATAGATACTTTTGCATAGAATTCATACATATTAGAAATAGAGATGCAATATGTTGAGGGAATCAAGCCCCCAAGTTTCCTAGGTTTTCCTTTTATTTTGAATACTAGCAAAGACACATAAACCCTAGCTTGATTTGCACCTAAAAGTTGTGAAGCTCAAGGTTTCATATGTTGAGTTTTACTATTTGATACATTAGCCATTTTTGCAGACTTGTGAAGTGGATATACACATCCTGCATCTTCACAACCTCGATATGGAAACTATAAGGTTTAAATGATGGGTCTATGCCCATATTCTATATTCCCAACGTATTGTCCAATTCGATGAAATGTTATGTACATGCATCTACATTGAAGAGTGTTTACACCCACCTCCACCTAGACTGTACAGTGTGCCTAGCTTCTTTAGGTGCAATAAAAGCTATTGCCAAATCAACTAGGATTTTTGATACATGCCATTATTATCCTCATGTATAGTTTTTTTCTTATTCCATACACACAAATACTACCTAAATTCAAGGAAATGTTACACCACAAATGCACATGCACATATGTGTAAGTGATGGATCACACCCATCTTCATTGAGATTGTAGAATACGCCTTGGATCTTGAGGTGTAATAAAAATTATCACACCCACCTTCATTGAGATTGTAGAATGTGCCTTGGATCTTGAGGTGCAATAAAAATTATCACACCCAAACATAGTTTAAATTCAAATGTTACACCACAGGTCCACATGCACATACATGAAAAGTGATGGATCACACCCACCATCACTCAAACTATAGAATGTGCATGGCTTCATTAAGTGCAATACAAAATGTTAGAAAATCAACTAGGCTTTCTGCTACATGCCATTATTTATCATCATGTATAGTGTTTTTATTTATTAGATTTCATATACAGGAAGTAGTTGACATGGACAAACTTCGATTTCTCTTGTTTTAGAATTCTTCTAACCATTATGAAATTTTAAAAATACAAAATTTAGATGAATTTTGGTGAACATTCTTATCTTTTTTTAACATTAAATCATTTTCTAAATATTCCTTCCAATATTGTTCCATTTAGGGAAGTTACAACCTGCGCTTAGATTTGGCCCATTTAAGTGTACAACTTAATGGTTTTCTTAATAGCTTCAATCTCGGGTTACATTTTCGTGTTGGTATCATTTTACGTTTGAGGCTAAGGTCATTTACAATGGATTTTTTTTGGATATTTTTTTCTTGAGTTTGATCTTTTCTTACAATAATATTTTATTCTTTTGTATTTTGAAACTTTACATGCATCTCAAAGATACTAGAAATTAGAATTGTTTCAGCTCTTCCATTGGATTTTTTCCGAACTCCAAGGTTAGCATTTATAGCTATCAATTGGTGCATAAATCTATAAGCCTTTTGTTTATCAGGGTTGAATTCACTTTGTAAGATTGGGTTCTTCTCCTCAAGTGGCTCCTTTGTAGCTATTTGATATTGTTGAGGCATGAATTATCCTTGATCCTCATACTCTAGTCTTAACCTTGTTGGTTTTACTCTCTAATTCATCTATCAAAGTATGCATATGCAGTTCATAAAGGTTTGGTTTTAAAGACTATGTCGTTTTGTTATGATGTTGATTTTTGAAATATGTAATGTTTTCTCCAAGATTCTCCTAGGTAGCTATCTTTTTCTTAAAGTGGCGGGGAATGGTTTTAAAAAAGTCATGGGGCCTTGGACCATTAGTTATATTGATGGAGTGTTGATCCATTTACTAGGGTTCATTGCATTCTAACTATACTAGACTCCACCCTAATGCAATATTGGAAATGGATGAGACTAGGTGCAAGTCCCGGGAAAATCTGTCTAAAAAAAAACCCTTCAGACATGGAATCTAAGCTGGAAAGCCCTTGTCATGATTTGTAGTCCCAATGGACATTTTACTAGAAGCTTCTGCAAAAAAAAAAAAGACTATATTTTTCATTTATTAAAGTAGCTATTAATTCTATCTTTGTTATTTAATATAGTAGTTATTCATTTTGTCTTTATCATTTGATAAGGTAGCTATTTTATCTTTGTTTTACAAGCACAAAGGACATTTTTCTTTGTGTTATTCCAAAGGTAAGCTTGTTCATTCCTTTCCTCTAGTGCAACACTTATGCTTCAATTACACTATAAATGATCACATGCAAGCATCTGCGTCAAATGCCATGGTTAGGAGGAAATGCAAAATCTCTACTCAATAGTGAAACGTAATTATCTTTTTTCATAGGTCATTTTGGAATTTATGCATGCTCATAATGTAAAAGAGTAATTCAAACTTTTCCATATCTCCTACTTTCGATGTTACAATGTCAATGCTAAGGAATTTTATTTTTTGTCGTGCCAGCATGAGAGGGGATGATGTAATAATATGCTTTAAGAGTATAAACAAAAGAGTAGTTTACCACTTCCTATCTATTGTGAAAGTTTTGGAAAGTCACGTTCGCCAACTTATATATGTATTGTTGAAATATTTGGGATTCAATATACATGGTGTGATGTAAACACTAAAAAAGAAGCAGAAACGAAGGCTGCCCAAGTAGCATTTCAAGCACTTGAAGTATAAGCCTTTGGGTTGCTACATGTTTTGTTATGTGAACTATTTTTTCTTGCATGCTGCTTTGATGATAATGTTCTTAGTTTATTATTGAGATACTAATTTATGATAGCCATATTGCAGATGGTTTCTTCTCTCAATCCATTGTCCCAAACATTTTTCCCTCCTAGGATGTTGGTTCTATTGTTTTGACTTCTCAGGTTGAATCCTCTCCACGAAAAATAGACAACATACAAACAACCTTTGTAGATAATTAGAATGCTAAAACAAAACAAAACATGACAACCAATAATTCTATGCAAATTGAAAATGCTCAAGGAATGCCAACTGTTGGGGATCCAAATTAAATACATGTAAAGAACCAAAAAGGCATTCCCAACAAATGTCTTCTCAGATGCAGCAAGACCGAGTAAAGGTGGAGGGTGAAGTTTCACTTCAAGTGGGAGAAGGGGGTTCTAAGAAGCTTCAAGCCTTCAACACCGTGAAGAATATAATCCACTCATAAGACTCACTTGATTTCTCTTCACACCAACTAATGATTTATCTAACGTTGTATCACTAGATTTTTGCAAAAAGCAATTGGATGACTCTTCTTTCATTCCATGGACTTCTAACTTATATTTTTTAGAGCTCCACAATCTTGCAAAATTGAGCCTGTCATATGTAAATATTGCAACCGACCTACATTTTTGGAAATTACAATGTCTTTTTTCTTTTGTATACAAAATTTCAGGTTTCTTGTTGGCAATACAAACAGCTATCAATGTTCCTTGAAAATTCATTTTTGGCACATGAAAATACTCAAGGGTTAAATATTAGAACTTCATTCAACCTAATGTTTAAAGAACATGTCTTTCCTCTTAAAAAGTTACAGCTTTAAACGCAACAGGTAGGGTGTGTATATATATGTAATTTTTAACATGGTTTAGTAGTATAATTAATCCACAAAGTGGTTTATTTCCCTATAAACAAGGTCACATACACCAATTTGATATCTGACTTATCTATGAGTTTAGAATTAGATTACTTTGGCCTAGTCAATGCATACCTTTTGAAGAACGCCTAAAGAAGGCAGTCCAGAAGCAATCTCATACACCAGATTCAAAGAGATACCTTATCGTTTGAATCCACACTCACTGATATAATCCTCTTGGGCATGATTCTCTTATACTTTTGTGAATTATCTAGAAAAGTGGCATACGGTCCTCCAAATGCCATCGGAACCCCAAACATCTGAGCATATCCAATAGTCATATCTACTCTAAACTCACCTAGAGATGTTGATATCATCAAAGAAAGGATGTGGCCATAACAACGTTAACATCATTTGCATGTGAATTCCTGAGAAAATCAAGGTAATCCCTGCCCTCCCCTTCGATTGTAGGATACTAAACTAGCACCCCACAGACATCCATGGAATCACTGTAATCAAAATCCTTCAAAACAACCTTCAGGACCTTCATATCAAGGGTGCCTATCTGAATTGACATGGCTTATGTTGCAATAGTCCTTTCGTCGAGAAGAGAAGTGTTCCACATGGACAAACCAGTGAGATCTGTAGTCATCAATTAGAGACTCAAGAGTAGCTCTAGCATCCCCTGGGCAATCTCTGCCTAGTCAAACTTTTGTCTAGCTCTTTAAGATTGTCCTCTAAGTTGTATTAACCTGACTAGTGAAAGAATCACTACGAAAACTAATAAATTTAATTTTTATATAATATTTATTCTATTAGAAATAAGAGATTTTATATTTAGTAATTTAGTTTTTCAATATGATCTTACCAAATGTTATATTCCTTAGGTGTAACTTTATACCTTTAGGCACAATTGCTAGTATTACTTCATATTCATCTTTATCTTATAAAATGTTCACTTACATAGAAACAAGCATACACTAAAGCTAGCTTAACAATATTTTGAAAAATGTATCCATAAGATCAATATAAAATAAATGAAAATACATTATGTTAAGGAAGATTGAGCCTCCATGCTCAATTTGAAACTTGCAGAAAAGATTGGAATATGTAAAGGTTTTGGCCTTATTGCACCGAGAGGTTCAGCCCGATATAGGGTAGATCTCACATAAAAATGTAAACATGTAAACCTAAATGTAAACATTACAGTATGGGGGTAGATATCACATAAATGTAAACATTACAGTATGGGGGTATATCTCACATAAAAATGTAAACATGTAAATGTAAATGTAAACATCTGCATATGGGTAGATCTCACATAAAAACGTAAACATGTAAATGTAAACATAAATGTAAATGTAAATGTAATGTTTAACATTTAACATTTTTAATCAAATGGTGACCCTACTTAAAAGTCAATCTAATCATTAATATGTATAAACACAATATAAATTTAAAATATAAAGAGGTTTACTAACACTAAAAAAAGATGTATGGTAAATAAACAAAAATATAAATAAACTAGAGGTATGGTAAATAAATATAAATATAAATAAACTAGATGCATGGTAAATAAATAAAACCTCCTTCTATATTTATTTCATAAACCTCTTTATATTTATGAAAACTAAAAAAATATGTTTTTCTAGGTGGAGCCTATGGGCCAAATACCATGGGACAAATAATTATTAATACAAAGGGCCAAATACCATATTTATAAAAGAGGCATGATAAATAAATAAAAATATATCAAATAATATTAGAAATCAACATATAATTATATACCAAGTCTATGAGTCAAATATAAAAAAGAGATATGATAAATAAATAAAAATATAAAATAAAACTAAGAGGTACTAATAAATATGTAAAACCCTTTTTTATATTTACTCCATAAACCTCTTTTATAATTTACTAACCCTATAGGCCAAATTATTATTAATACCATAAAAAAATATCATTTAACCCTAATATTAATGTTAACAGATTATATTACCATTATTACTAAATCTAATATTGATATTAATATATTATAATATTAATATTATTAAATTTAATAACTTTGGATTAATACAATATGTTCTATTATAAATATTAATATATCACGATATAAATTAACTCTACATATATATGGGAGGGAAGAACAAAGACATAGAGTGATAGAGGTGGAGAGATAAGGGGAGTGAGAAGGGAGAGATGGAGATAAACTTAAGGATAACGGAGAGGAGGAATGGAGAGAGGGAGAGAGAGAGAGAGGGGGATGAGTGAGAGATAAGGGTAAGAGAGGGAAAGGGAGACAAAAACATGGAGGGGGAGAGAGAGAGAGAAAGAGAGGGAAGGAAGAAGAAAAACATAAAGAGTGAGAAGTGGAGAGAGCGGGAGTGACAAGGGATATATGGAGAGAGAGAGTGTGTGTTTAGGGGTGAGATAAAGAGACAAAGAAAGAGAGATAGAGAGAAGGGGGGAGAGAAGGGGAGAGGGAGGGATATAGTAACATAGTTGGAGAGAGAAAGAGAGAATATTTGAGAGACAGGAGGGGATTGATGGGGAAGAGAGAGGATTGGAGGGAAAAGTGATGGGACCCAGCCCTCTCTGTCGTTCACTTTACACTTTAGGTATGCCACTTGGGCGCTTACGTGGTTATGTTTGGTGTTGTTCTTTTTCCCGCGCAATTGGTTGGTAGCTGAACATTTAATGATTGGCGTAAATGCACAGTCCTTCCGCTTTGGTAGTCGTATTTCCCTAACCCTAACTCGGTTTCTCGATCATTCTGGTCATTTTCGCTTTCAGTCTGAGGGTTTAGAGCTCTGCACTATGATTTTGTTTCGAATGCGTTGTAGTTGGCTTCCGTTGGTTCTGAGTCACAACTTCATGGTTGTGGGTTAGCTGTGTGCTGGTTCTGGTTGCGGATGGAGGTTTCCTTTATGCATTCGCCTGCCTGTTCTCCTCTATACCTCGATTGTGTTCGGCTCTGGCTTTTCTCGTTAAACTTTGGTAAGTCGCTTGCTCGCTTGGTTTCTCTGTTTGGAATGGGTGTATTCAAGCTCTGGTTCTGGTTATACTTTGTTGTGACTATTAATGGTTTAGTGCTGGTGCTCGACTGGTTCTACTCCACTTCTGTGTATACTATTACCATTCTGGTCTTTGGCTCTCGTATATTTTTGGCAACGATTCTTGGATTTGAATGCTGGGAATGCTCTGCTGTTCGACAGGATCTATGGCGACGTCTGTCCAACCTCTGCTACAGGTAATAATTTGTTCTATGCTTCAGTTTTTACTCCCTTTTCGTTCTAGGTCTAAACCCATCCGCTCCTCTGGTCTTCAATTTGTTATGGCGTCCTCTGGTTCGGTTTTTGGGTCGCTCCTCACGCAATCTCTAGGTGAGCTTCCTTTCCCGCTTGTCTCTCTATTCTGTTATGCTGTTTTCGCCTCTCTGTTCAAGGGTTTCGCTCCTCGTGGTATATAGAACCCTGACTCGTTTTTGTTGGTTGGTTGCAGGTCTGTTACAGTGGCCTGGAGGGTGCACGTTCCCGTCTCCAGAGATATGTGTTAGCGTGAATGTTGGTAGGCCTGGAACCTGTTTAACTAGCCTGTCTCGAGGTCTCCATTATGTTTATGAGTTGTTTGTTCTTTACTGTTTGAGCCAGTTGGTTTATAAGCTTGCCGTCGCTTGTTTGGAATGCGTTCTTTGTTGTTATGTGGCTTCAACGACTGGTTTTGTATCTGCAATCAAACCCTAACGAGGGTTTTGTTTTCCCTGTTGTCTATAACTAAACCCTAACGAGGGTTTCGTCTTTCTGCTATCTGTTTGCAACGACTGAGCGAACTTTACTCTGATTTTGGTTGTAATCGTTTTTGTAACCCTTAAGGGAATTTCACTCTTTGATTTTCGACTATGTTGTAGTATTTATGAGTAATGTAAATATAACTGTTCTTTTGAAAGGAAAAGGAAAATGGTTTGTTAGATACCTGTAGCCTTCGTTTATCGTTGTACTTTGTTGCTGGCGTTGGTTATTGTATTGGAATTGGTTGCTTGCGTGCGGTCTCGATTTTGTAATAATGATTCTTCAACGAAACTTCTGTGTGCTTGTTTGGCAACAGTTCTGGTTACAATTCATATTCGTGCAGAAATTATAATGGTACATCTAATTTACAGAAATATGAAATCTTAGTAATCGTGTGTGGGAGATCAATTCAATAACTTAGGAAATAATAGATGGACAGTATTCTTCAGATACTTTGAATGCTTTGATAATTTTCTTATTCTTCAATTTCTCAACTTATATTTCTATCTGGAAAAGAACCCCTTCTTTACATGGATGCATTGCTTTTATAGCCTCTGTATGCAGTTAAGGCTGGCAGTTTGACTCTTTCTGTTACAAAATCAGTTACATGTTTTTGTTCCTATTGTAACTGTAACTGTTCAAATATGTTAAGACTTGTAAAAGCAATTAATAGTTATTTTTCCTAATCACAGAAACTACCCTTCTACCGACAATGAAACTAATAATAAATTTAACTGGAAAGTAAATCATTCAACTGTTTCTGACTTGTAAAAATAAAATAAAAAGAAAAATTATTTCCAGTAGAATCTGACAATTCTGTGTCCCGCTCGTGAACCTGGTTGGAGTCTTTCTGCCTCGTCACTGTGAGTTGGATGCTCCTGCATCAGGCTCCTAGGGTGAGAAAAGATCATGACTCGTGTTCATGAGTTCTTCCACTGTTGTCCCTGTTCGTTCAATCTGCCTGGCGTCAAGCCATGAGCTGTCCTCAATTGGACGGTTCTTCCACTTGACCAGGTACTGAAAATAATTCTTCCACCGAGTACGCCTAACTACCTGAGTTTCGAGGATGCCTTCGATCTTAGGAGGTTGGACATAAGGCATCTGTTTCTTCTAATTGTCTCTGTCTTCCTGGGTGTTCCGCGTGGATTGTCCGGGTTCATCCTTCTTTTCTTCCAACCATTCGCCTGAATACGGAAACAAATCTGCCACATTGAAGATAGGTGATATGCCTACTCCAGGTGGTAGCTGGATTTCGTAGGCATTCGCTGAAAACTTCCGCAAGATCTTGCAAGGTCCTATTTTTTTGTATTTCAATTTGTTATACGTACCTTTAGGAAACCTCTCCTTGCGTAAGTGTACCAGAACATCATCCCCTACCTCAAAATGAACTTCTCGCCTCTTCTGATCTGCGTGTTCCTTATACTTCAAGATGTTGTCCTGTAACTTTTCCTTGACCTGTTCATGTAAATCTCGCATAGCATTTGCAAAATCTTCGCCATCCACACTCCGTCGTTCCTGTAAACCAAGATCTCGAAGTTCATGTACTCCTCGAGGGTGCATACCATAAAGAATCTGGAAGGGACTGAGACCCGTGCTACGATTCGGTGAATCGTTGTAAGCAAATTCTGCTTGCGCCAGCACACGGTCCCACATTCTAGAATTTTCTCTGACTAAGTTGCGTAACAGATTTCCTAGACTTCTGTTCACAACTTCTGTTTGCCCATCGGTCTGTGGAGGGTAAGCAGAACTGTAGCTTAATTGGGTGTTCATTTTCTTCCATAAAGTCCGCCAAAAATGTCCAGTGAACTTTACATCTCTGTCTGATAGGATGGTTGTTGGTAACCCGTGTAATCGGACAATCTCGTTAAAAAACAAGTGAGCCACGTAAGTAGCATCACTAGTTTTCCGACAAGGTACAAAACGTGCCATTTTCGAGAAACGATCTACCACTACCATTACCGAATCATACCCTTTTTGTGTTTTTGGCAATCCCAATACAAAATCTAAACTCACAGAATCCCAAGGCCTGCCTGGAATAGGTAATGGCGTGTACAGTCCTGTGTTCTGGCTATGTCCTTTCGCTAGTTGACACACCTTACACTTGGTCACAAAACGTTGTACGTCCCGTCTCATTCTCGGCCAAAAGTAAAAGTGACTAAGTTGTTCCAAAGTCTTGTCAATTCCAAAGTGTCCAGCCAATCCCCCACTGTGTTTATCACGAATGATATTCTCCCTCATAGAACAGCTGGGGATACACAGTTGTCCTCCCTTGAAAAGTAATTTCTCCTGTATATTATAGTCCAACCAAGGACTGTTTCCTCTTATTAAAGGGTTCTGGCACGCTTCGTAAGCTTCTCTAAAATCTGGGTCTGTCTTATATAGATCGCGTAAATGTTCAAATCCCAAAACTTGCACAGTGCTTTCCTGCAATAATAAAGCTTTTCTACTCAACGCATCGGCTACCTTGATCGCTTGCCCATTGATATGCTTCAGTACAAAATTAAAGCTCTGTAAGTACTCCACCCATTTGGCGTGTTTATGATTAAGTTTATGCTGCTGCATTACATACTGTAATGCAGAATTATCTGAGAACAGCACGAACTCATTTCCCAGCAAGTAATGCCTCCAGTGTCTTAGTGCCTGTACCACTGCGTAGAATTCCTTATCGTAGGAGGAATACTTCTGCCTACTATCATTCAATTTTTCACTGAAAAACGCCACGGGCCTGTCCTCCTGACTGAGCACAGCCCCAATTGCTGTTCCACTTGCATCACAACATACCTGAAATAGTTTTTGAAAGTCTGGTAGCCTAAGAATCGGTCTTTCCGTTATTTTCCTCTTCAGTAGATGAAAGCTCTTTTCTGCCGCTTCTATCCATCGAAAAGGTTGGCTGGCCTTTTTGATGGTCTCCAACATAGGAGCACAGATTCTGCTAAAATCTCTAATAAATTTTCTATAAAAACTTGCCAATCCGTGAAAACTTCGTACCTCGAACAAATTCTTCGGTGACTGCCAATTCACGATTGCTGTCACTTTCTCCGGATCCATTTTTAATTCATTCTCTGCTATCACAAACCCTAGATAAATCAGTTCTCTCTGCCAAAACGTACACTTCTTCAGATTGATCAATAACTTATTCTGCTGTAGCTTCTCAAGCACTTTACGTACATGCCGGAGGTGTTCTTCTCATGTCTTACTGAAAATCAGTATGTCATCCAAATAAACAATTACAAATTTCCCTATATACTCCTTTAGCATCTCATTCATGAGTCTCATGAAGGTGCTGGGCGCATTGCTTAAACCGAACGGCATGACCAGCCATTCATATAAGCCTTCATTTGTTTTAAAAGCTGTCTTCCATTCGTCTCCTTCACGTATCCGTATCTGGTGATATCCGCTTTTTAAATCTATCTTAGAAAAGTAAGCTGCCCCACTCAGACAGTCCATCATATCATCCATACGCGGTAACGGAAATCTGTACCGTATGGTGATTTTGTTGATGGCTCTGGAATCAGTGCACATCCGCCATTCTCCTCCCTTTTTGGGGGCGAGAACTGTTGGTACAGCACATGGGCTCAAACTTTCTCTGATTAACCCTTTATCCAATAGCTCCTGCACCTGTTTTCTGATTTCTTCGTTATCTTTGGGGCTCATTCTGTAAGTTGCCTTATTCGGTAAGCTGGCTCCTGGTATGAAATCAATATGATGACTAATGCTCCTCTTGGGAGGTAGCTTATCCGGCAAGTCGTCTACCACTATATCTGTAAACTCTTCTAACATCTGTTGTATTTCTACAGGAAAATCTGTGATTTCTCTGTGTAACAAAACTGTTCTAGTCCTTCTTACTACAACAAAATTCATCTCACTATTTTCAACTTGTTTCAAAAATTGTTTTCCGTTCATAAGTAACACCTTTGGTTCATTTCCTTCAACTGCTTCTTTCTCCTCTCTGATAGGCACAAGGGTGTGTTTGACCCCGTCTTTTTCAAACTTATAACAATTCAGTACCCCATCATGTGTCACTTTTCTGTCATATTGCCAAGGTCTGCCCAACAAAATGTGGCACACGTCCATTGGCATAATGTCGCAAACAATTTTGTCTTTATAACGCCCAATCTGGAATTCCACTTCACTCTGTTCATCCACCAGCAACTGGTGTCCTTTCTGTAACCACGAAACTCGATATGGAGTGGGGTGTTTCAGACGTTTCAGCCCCAACTTCTCAACCATCTCGACTGACACTAGATTGTCAGTATTCCCACTATCAATTATCATTTTACAGCACTTACCTTGTGCTTTACAAACTGTTCTGAACAGAGATTTCCGTTGCGTCTGTTCAATACTATCATCCACTGGCTTCACCAACACCTTATGCAACACTAACGCTTCTCCTGTCTCTGGAGCATTTTCTGCCTCTTGAGGAGATGCTGCTGCTTCCTCTGGTTGTGCCATATATGTGCCTCCCTGTCCAGTAGAATCTGTCTCTGGGCACTCAAAAGAGCGGTGCCCCCACTTATGGCATCTATAACACTCGTATCCAGTTCCTCTTCCACGACCAGTCCCTCTACCACGCTGAAACGATCTGCCACCCCTCGTTCCATCTCCTCTCTCTGTTGTTCCCGAAGTCTTTGAACTGTTGGCTTCCTCGCTGTTGCTGGCAGTTCGGCCCCTACCATAGGACTGGCCTCTTCCTCTGTTAGACCCACGTCCTCTCCGGGCATTCTGTCTTCGGTTAAGCTTTTCTTCTGCTTTAACTGCACTCTGATATGCCTCCTCCGTATTGTTGGGAGACAAAATACTTATTTCGTCTAGAATTTCCATCCTCAGCCCATTCACATATCTAGCTGTCCTCTCTGCTGTATCCTCTGTATATTCTGCTCGCAAGTTTACTCGGTAAAATTCCTCCGTATATTCCTTCACCGTCAGACCTCTTTGTCTCAAATTCTGAACTT
>APFE031581704.1:64125-81077 GCA_000404065.3 Pinus taeda
TCTTCACTAATTTCTTCGCATTCAAAGTACTTGTCCATCTCGCTAATCCAATCTAATACTACATCAATCGATAAACTGCCATCATAGGTCGGTAACTTTGGTTTTGGTTTACTATTTGATAATAATACAGACTTCAACAGTCTTACTTCCAGCGTGTCACCGTCATCCCCTCCTGCCGGTGCTCCCACTTCTTCGTCACTCACATCACCTAATTCCGGATCTCTCCTTCTGCCTGCCTCTACTGCTTCTAATCGAGCAGTAAGAACTCTGAGTTCTTCCCTCAACGCCTCATCTGCCATCCTACGGGCACCTCTGCCTCGTCCTCGTCTGCCTATATCCATTTCTCCCAAATCTTTTCAACTCAACTGCTCTGATACCACTCTGATGGGACCCAGCCCTCTCTGTCGTTCACTTTACACTTTAGGTATGCCACTTGGGCGCTTACGTGGTTATGTTTGGTGTTGTTCTTTTTCCCGCGCAATTGGTTGGTAGCTGAACATTTAATGACCGACGTAAATGCACAATCCTTCCGCTTTGGTAGTCGTATTTCCCTAACCCTAACTCGGTTTCTCGATCATTCTGGTCATTTTCACTTTCGGTCTGAGGATTTAGAGCTCTACACTATGATTTTGTTTCGAATGCGTTGTAGTTGGCTTCCGTTGGTTCTGAGTCACAACTTCATGGTTGTGGGTTAGTTGTGTGTTGGTTCTGGTTGCGGATGGAGGTTTCCTTTATGCATTTGCCTGCCTGTTCTCCTCTATACCTCGACTGTGTTCGGCTGTGGCTTTTCTCGTTAAACTTTGGTAAGTCGCCTGCTCGCTTGGTTTCTCTGTTTGGAATGGGTGTATTCAAGCTTTGGTTCTGGTTATACTTTGCTGTGACTATTAATGGTTTAGTGCTGGTGCTCGACTGGTTCTACTCCACTTCTGTGTATACTATTACCATTCTGGTCTTTGGCTCTCGTATATTTTTGGCAATGATTCTTGGATTTGAATGCTGGGAATGCTCTGCTGTTCGACAGGATCTATGGCGACGTCTTTCCAACCTCTGCTACATGTAATAATTTGTTCTATGCTTCAGTTTTTACTCCCTTTTTGTTCTGGGTCTAAACCCATCCGCTCCTCTGGTCTTCAGTTTGTTATGGCGTCCTCTGGTTCGGTTTTTGGGTCGCTCCTCACGCAATCTCCAGGTGAGCTTCCTTTCCCGCTTGTCTCTCTGTTCTGTTATGCTGTTTTCGCCTCTCTGTTCAAGGGTTTCACTCCTCGTGGTATATAGAACCCTGACTCGTTTTTGTTGGTTGGTTGCAGGTTTGTTACAGTGGCCTGGAGGGTGCACGTTCCCGTCTCCAGAGATATGTGTTAGCGTGAATGTTGGTAGGCCTGGAACCTGTTTAACTAGCCTGTCTCGAGGTCTCCATTATGTTTATGAGTCGTTTGTTCTTTACTGTTTGAGCCAGTTGGTTTATAAGCTTGCCGTCGCTTGTCTGGAATGCGTTCTCTGTTGTTATGTGGCTTCAACGACTGGTTTTGTATCTGCAATCAAACCCTAACGAGGGTTTTGTTTTCCCTGTTGTCTGTAACTAAACCCTAACGAGGGTTTCGTCTTTTTGCTATCTGTTTGCAACGGCTGAGCGAACTTTACTCTGATTTTGGTTGTAATCGTTTTTGTAACCCTTAAGGGAATTTCACTCTTTGATTTTCGACTATGCTGTAGTATTTCTGAGTAATGTAAATATTACTGTTCTTTTGAAAGGAAAAGGAAAATGGTTTGTTAGATACCTGTAGCCTTCGTTTATCGTTGTACTTTGTTGCTGGCGTTGGTTATTGTATTGGAATTGGTTGCTTGTGTGCGGTCTCGATTTTGTAATAATAGATGGACAGTATTCTTAAGATACTTTGAATGCTTTGATAATTTTCTTATTCTTCAATTTATCAACTTATATTTCTATCTGCAAAAGAACCCCTTCTTTACATGGATGCATTGCTTTTATAGCCTCTGTATGCAGTTAAGGCTGGCAGTTTGACTCTTTCTGTTACAAAATTAGTTACATGTTTTTGTTCCTAATTGTAACTGTAACTGTTCAAATATGTTAAGACTTGTAAAAGCAATTAATAGTTATTTTTCCTAATTACAAAAACTACCCTTCTACCGACAATGAAACTAATAATAAATTTAACTGGAAAGTAAATCATTCAACTGTTTCTGACTTGTAAAAATAAAATAAAAAGAAAAATTATTTCCAGCAGAATCTGACAATTCTGTGTCCCGCTCGTGAACCTGGTTGGAGTCTTTCTGCCTCGTCACTGTGAGCTGGATGCTCCTACATCAAAAAGATAGAGAGTGATGGGAGAAGAGAGAGGGAGGTAGGAGAGAAAGGGAGAGAGAGGAAGTATGAGAGAGCGAACTTGAGAGGGAGGAGGAGAGAGGGAGGGAAGAACAAATAAATAGAGAGTGAGAAGTGGAGAGAGATAGGGAGTGACAAGGGAGAGATGGAGAGAGAGTGTGTATGTTCTGGGGTGAGATAAAGAGACAAAGAAGGATAGATGGAGAGAATGGGGGAGAGAAGGAGAGAGGAGAGAGGGAAGGATATAGTAACAGAGTTGGAGAGAGAGAGGGAGAGAGAGTGTGAGAGAGTGAGTGATAAGAAAGATGGAGAGAGAGGGAGAGAGGAAAACAAGAGGGGAGAGGGAGAGAAGTGGGGGAGAGGGAGAGAAGGGGAAGAGAGAGAGAGAGAGAGGGAGAGGAGGAGGGAGGATAGATAAATAGATTGGAGAAATAAAGTATATGTTTTGGGGGTGATATAGAGAGACAAGGATGATAGAGATATAGATGGAAAGTGAATAGAGGGAAGAAGAGAGAGATGGAGAGTGAATAGAGGGAAGAAGAAAGAGATGGAGAGAGAGGGAGGGACAGACAGATTGATAGATATGGAGTGAGAGAGCGTGTGTGTTTGGAGGGTTGAGATAGAGAGACAAAGAAGGAGAGATGGAGGGAGATATATATAGATAGATGGAGCAGGGAGAGAGGGAAGAATATTTATTTCACTAGATGCATTGATTTTAGTTTAGATGGTGATTTCTAATCCTATTTCATTGCTTGCACTAGATGTATTGATTTTAGTGTAGATATTGATTTCTAATGATATTTGATTGCTTGCACTATATGCAATGATTTCAATGTAGATGATTTCTAATCCTATTTGATTTCTTTCACTAAATGTATTGCTTTCAGTGTAGATGGTGATTTCTAATCCTATTTGATTTCTTACACTAGATGCATTGATTTCAATGTATATGCTTTCTAATCCTGTTTTGTTGCTTGTACTAAATGCATTGATTTCAATGTAGATGGTGATTTCTAATCCTATTTGATTGCTTGCACTAAATGCATTGATTTCAATGTAGATGTTGGTTTATAATCCTATTTGCTTACATGCACTAGATGCATTGATTTAACTGTAGTTGTTTGTTTATAAACCTATTTTCTTACTTGCACTAGATGCATGGATTATAGTATAAATGTTGATTTCTCATCATATTTGATTGCTTGCATTATATGCATTAATTTCAGTGTAAATGCTATTTTCTAATGTTATTTGATTTCTTGCATTAGATGCATTGATTTCAGTGTAGATATTGATTTCTGATTTGAAGTAACTGAATGTATGATGGTACATTAATTTTAAAGTGATTGGATTAATATTGTGCATTGATTTGAGTGTAAACATAAAAAATTATTGACGATGTACATTGATTTTTGTGTTATAGTAATTCAACCTATTAATATTGGAGAGAAAGAGAGACAATGTATGAGTTTACTACAATATCTCAAGATAAAGATTTAAATGGTTTACGATTAAAGATGACAAAAGTAACAAGGGTGACAATAAGAATAGTAGAAGAAAATAGTTTAAGATTAATCACAATGAAAGACTATTTGTAATTTACTATATTCTTATTATTCACATTTTCTATCATTCAACACTATTACATTGTCACTTTACATTCAACTTAAATTTATTCACAATATTTATCATTTCAACAAATAACTACTCAAATTTAAAATTAAAATGACCAGATTAATCTAAGACATATTTACCATATTTAAATATAAATATCATTACTTTCTTTAGGTATAGATATTTTAATAAAGTTATAAAAAAATAATTTTTAAAAACCTATTCAAATATTATTCAAATAATAAGTTTTTTATTTTTTTAATATAATTAAAAATCTTATAATTAAAATTATAATATTTCACAGAATTAATATAAAAATGTTATTTATGAATTTTAACATAAATATTATTTCACCTATCATTTTGACCTCTGCTACATAAAGTCTATTTTTTAATTTTAATAAAAATCAATTATATAACTTTATTTTATAGATAAACTATCAACATAAAAAAGTCAATTATTATCTAAAAATTCCTAACCTAAATAAAAATTAAATTTATCAAAATATAATTATCTTCCATTTAAATGAATAATTCATATTGCAATCCAATATATATAAATAAGATTAACCTCTATAAATGCACTTCCCCTCCAATTTACAATACATAATTAAATTATCATATAATATAGCATCTTTATTATAAGATATTAAAGCACATTGAAAATACAAAAACAAACACCAAAACATGGAGAATTAAAAAAATAAATAAAAAATTAGAAAAAGGAAAAAAGATAAACGCCACAAAAGGAAACGAATAAAGTAGATAAGAGCCACATATATAAAGACATGGATGATGCGATATTATCCCTTATCAGGTAGACTATACCCGTCATTGATATGGTCAATGCTTAAAAAATAATAAGCGAAATTAATAGCAACAAAGTTGTTTATATTTATTTATTTTTAAATGTTTTAATATAATAGTTATAGTAAGTTAAAAATATATCGTAAGATATTTCCAATATAATTGGGTGTTGGTCAATACACTTTTATCTCTGAAAAATAAAAATCATTTCACATATAATTTGGTGATTAAAAAGAAACGTAGTTGGTCAGTACACTTTAAAATCAATTTTAACTTGTATATAGGTATATGTTAGGTTGAAAAAGGAAGCAAAAGATTATTTCGATATTAATTATAAATAAAATAAAAATATTTTATTAAAAATAATTTGATATTATTATTAAAAAAATAAAAAATAATTGAAAGTAATATTTCAATTAATTTTTTATTTTTAAATGGTAATTTATTTAATGTTTATATGGATTTTGTTATGAGATATTTAAAAAATTTAATAGTAAAACAAGTTTTGATGTGAATCATAAATAAAATATTTTCAATAGAAATATTAAGTAAAATATTTAGATATATAGAGAAAAAACCAATAACCCATTAAATAGTTTTTAATTGAGGGTATAAGGGAGATGTGTAATTATTTTAATGTATATAAAATTGACATATAACATTTCAAAAAATATTAATAACAAAAAAAATGCTTTCTACTTTTTAATAGACGCGTATTTTAACTTACGTACTTGTGTATGAACTAATTCACATGCAATTATATGAATCTTGTTGTTAATGTGTTTCATATGTTGTTAATGTTGTCACCGTCGGTGTTGACTACTCTATCAGACACCAAACAAACCTTTCTCTGAACCTTGTTATATCAATCGTCACACTCATCTCGGACTGATCCGCGAGTGTTGTTCAGGTTATCTTACCTTGTATGTTGGGACTGTCGCATCCGTGTTGACTGCTCTGCCAGAAGTTGTGCATGTCCTTTGTGTTGTGTGTTCCTAGCCATGTTGGGATTGATCCCTTTCAACTTGGAACTCACCTTCACCTTCCTCCCCCTTTGAAGTGGTGGAACCTCTCATACTCATTCCTTAACTCACTGCATCAGTTACACCCTTTCTACTTACAGAGTTACCTTACTTGCCTCTGTGTAACATCGTGGTCAAGGCATTACCTTACAACCCACTGATGGGACTCCTACACCAAACGGCTTGAGGTCTAATTGGGACTTCTTACCGGGGAGATCCCCTTGACATGTTAGCGGGTCCATCACTGTCAACACCTCCATAGATAATTAGACTGCTAAAACAAAACAAAAGATGACAACCAATAATTCTATGCAAAAAGAAAATGGTCAAGGGATGCCAATTGTTGGGGATCCACATTCAATACCTGTAAAAGAATTAGAGAAGCATTCCCAACAAATGTCTTCTCATATGTAGCAAGACCGATTAAAGGTGGAGGGTGAAGTTTCTCTTCAAGTGGGAGAAGGGGGTTCTAAGGAGCTTCAACACCGTGAAGAATATAATCGACTCATAAGACTCACTTGATTCCTCTTCACACCAACTAATGATTTATCTAACATTGTATCACCAGATTGTTGCAAAAAGCAATTGGATGGCTCTTCTTTCATTCCACATATTTCTAACTTATATTGTTTAGAGCTCCAAGACCTTGTAAAATTGAGCCTTGCATATGTAACAATTGCACTCGACCTACATTTTTGGAAATTAGGATACATTTTTTCTTTTGTATACAATATTTTAGGTTTCTTGTTGGCAATACACACAACTATTCAACATTCCTTGATAATTCATTTTTGGCACATGAAAATACTCAAGAGTTTAACGGATAAGAAAATTTATTTCCTATTAAGAGGTCACAGGTTGAAATGAATAGGGGCATAACTCATGTGTATCATTGTGGAATCTAATAGTCAAATTGTTGTGTGGAAGAGGTCCATAAACAAGGGTGTTTTGTATACCAATTTGGTGTCTAGCATATGCAAATACTCAAGGGTTAAATATTAGAACTTGATTCGGCCTAATGTTTAAAGAACATGTCTTTCCTCTTAAAAACTTGTAGCTTCAAACCTAGCAAGGAAGGGTGTGTATATATATGTAAAGTTTAATAGGGTTTAGTAGTCTAATTGTTCCACAAAGTTGTCTCTTTTCCTATAAACAAGGTCACATACACCAATTTGATGTTTGGATCATCTATGAGTTTAGAAGTAGATTACTCTTGCCTAGTCAGTGCATAACTTTCCAAGAACGCTCAAAGAAGGGAGTCGGGAAGCAGTCTCATACACCAAATCAGAAAATTTTCCTTATCATTTAAATCTACACTTACTCATATAATCATCCTGGGCATGATTCTCTTATACTTTTGTGAAGTATCCCTAAAAGTGGCATAAGGCCCTCCAAATGCCATCGAAACCTCAAACCTCTGAGCATATCTAATAGTCATATCTACTCTGAACTTACATAGTGACTTCGATATCGTCAAAGCCAAGATATTGTCATGATAACTTTAACGCCATTGGCATGTGCATTCCTGAGAAAATCAATGTAATCCTTGCCCTCCCCTTCGATTGCAGGATACTAGAATAGCACCCCACAAACATCCATGGATTTATTGTGATCAAAATCCTTCAAAACAGCCTTCAAAACCTTCATATCAAGGGTGCCTACCTAAATTGACATAGTTTATGTTGCAGTAGTCTCTTCTTCGAGAAGAGAAGTGTTGCGCATAAACAAGCCAATGAGATCTGTAATCATCATTTGGAGACTCAAGAGTGGCTCTAGCATCCCCTCAGTAATCTCTGCATAGTCAAATTTTTGTCTAGCTCTTTAAGGTTGTCCTCTGAGTTGTATTAACCCGGGTAGTGAAAGCATCATTGTGAAAACTTATAGATTTAATCTTTATATGATATTTATTCTATTAAAAATAGAGCTTTTATATTTAGTGATTTAGTTTTTCAATATGATCTTACCAAATATTATATTCCTTCGATGTAACTTGGCACCTTTAGCCACAATTTCTAGTATTACTTCATATTCATCCTTATCTTATAAAATGCTCACTTACCTAGTAACAATTGTACACTAAAGCTAGCTTTACAATAATTTGAAAAATTCATCCATAAGATCCATATAAAATAAATGAAAATATATTTTGTTAAGAAAGATTGAACCTCCATGCTCAATTTGAAACTTGCAAGAAAAATTGGAATATGTAAAGGTTTTGACCTTATAATGTAGATTATTTAAATAGTACAAATCTCTACCAATTTCATATATATATGATTTTGAAATAATAATATTTATATAAAGATGTATTAACAATATATTTTTATTGAATTTTTCTTTATATAATATATGAGTCAATAAACATATTTATCTTTTGAGAATTAATTTGTTTAATAATTTAAAATGTTTATTTAACCCTTTAGGGTTAGCTCAATTGATTGAGTTATCATCACTAAAGCATTCCCTCAATAAGAAGTCATGCACAACATCATGGGTCAATTCTCTTTGACACCATTTTGAAGTTGAGCTTTGCTAAAAATATGTATAATTTAAATATTTAATATTAATTAATTAAGTAATTTAATTAATATTAAATCTATTTATAAATTAAAAATACAAACCAAAACTAAAATCCACATAATTAAGGAAAAAAACCAAAACATAAAGGACACTGCACCATTTTTTTAAAGCTTGATTTCCATATTATCACAATTCAAAATTCCATAAACAATAACTTCCATTGATCTGCACGGTTCTTTTAAACTTGATTTTCTTTTTTCTCAACTTGATTTCCATGCTATCACGATTCCAAATTCCCCAGACACTACCTTCCATTGATCCAGCTTGATTTCCAGAATTCCATAAACCATAACTTCCACTGATCCGAATTGTGGGCAGTTAGGATGATTGTGAGTCGTCGTTTCTGAAATTAACATAGTGTTCTATAACTTCGAAACCGGATCCCTATTACAATTCTAGTATAGATTAGTCCACCTTATTTAGTGTAATATATATACACAGAAAATCACCATGAAAACAACGCACAAAGTTTGGCAGACATAGATACAGTTATCTAACTTCCAGTTAAGGGTTGAGCAGATCGTCATGAGTGGTGGAGCCATTGGCATGGACGAGGAAATAATTGAAGCTAGTGGGACGGTAGGGTTCTCCAGCGTTGCCGTAAACAAAACGAAACCAGATCTTGGCGGTGCCATACTTTTTGACGGTGTCGTTGAACACAGATTCGATGTTGTGGGCGTAAGCACCGCGATTGAACTCGCCCTTCTGGGGAAAGATGTTCCACTTCACGGTGCCGAGGCCGCCCTGGTTCTTCCCGATTATGTGCCCCGCGTCATCGTTGTGCCGCCCCACCACTTTCTGCACCCACTCTCTCACCGCCTTGTTCGTCACCGTGCCTTTTCCCAGATGCTTTTGTTCGATCTCCGCGTACAAATACTCCACAACATGCTCTGTCACGCCAGGACGGTATTGTAATTCCACCACAGGCTGCTTGGGTTCCTTGGGGAACCACCCATCTCCCGTGGGCATGCTATTCAGCCATTCTGCACCAATCGGCACCTGACTGGCCGGTGGACGGTATTTCATCCTTGCCAGAATAAGCAGCAGAAGGGGTCAAGTTTCTAATATGCTTCGGTGATGAGTGTCTGGTGGTCATAGCTTTATATAGCCTCCTGGTCTCTCGATACATACAAAGTTCAACACGCTTTGCGCCGCCACGGTGGAGTGTTCTGCCGGTCACTCACAGTCATAGCTTTATATAGCCTCCTGGTCTCTCGATATATACAAAGTTCAACACGCTTTGCGCCGCCACGGTGGAGTGTTCTGCCGCTCACTCACCGGATTGGTACGAACCAAAAAAAGTTCCCAACTTTTCTTATTCAATCCATTTATCTCCATAAAAGTATAGAAAAAAACAAAAAAGATATGTGAATGATGTGAGTCATAATTAACATATTTAAATGTCAACTACAACTACGCATCTTGAATAAAAATTCTTTATATTTATAATATTTTATTTCGGCCGACGTGTAATATTTTTCATGTTTATCATGGAGTTGGCACATGACATATATATATATATTAAACTTAGATTTACCAAAGCTTTCAAAGGATAAAATCTTTAGAAATAAAAACATTTTTCTAGTTTGACATAACTTTCATAGAGATTAAATTTCTCCATCTATAAGCATTTCTTCAAATTTTGTATTCTAAAAGAGGTTTGCTTTTTTCTTTTTCCTTTTATCAATGGAATTGGATACTAACATGAGTAGACACACCACTACAAAAGTTAATTGAAAATCAAACCAAAAAATTTATAATATTTTACATAACATATTTACATATTTTTTATAAATAAACTATTAAAAAAAAATTATATATAAAAATTATATTTATTTTTATAAATTTATAATTAAAAATAAAACCTATAAAAATATGAAACAAAATAAAATTATATTTAATATTTATATATTTTATATATTAAAATTAAATAGTAAATATATTACAAAATTTATATATAGCAAAATTTAGTTATAAATTAAATTTATATATTTATTAATAAAATGTTAACCTATTACTCTATTTAATTATGTAATTTGTCTTTATCATTAAAATAAACCTAACACATGAATTGATATCCTTTACCGATCATTTTGATGATTATGCATATACCAATCATTTAACAATTATGCATACACCAATTATATAATTTTATAAAATTATAAGGAATTTTTCTTTTACTAACAAGTTTGTGTCAATTAATTTAATTAAGAATTCCACATATTTGTATTTAATTGATTTCCTAGGGTATTAAATGATGTTTTTTTATAGGGTATTAAATGATGTTTTTTTAAGTTGATTTTTTTTAATAATTTTTTGTTTTATAACATTGAAGAGTTGTTGAATTTTTATAGTTTGCGATGTAGGAAATTAGATTAGAGATAAAATAATTGTTGTTTTACCACTATCTAAAAAAGATGGATGAAAAGAACACCCAACATATTGAGAGTTTTGTTGCCCCATGAAAAGGAAAATTAATTAATAGAAAAAAAATAATGGGTAATTCTATGTATTGAAATTCTCAACATTCCTTAGATGTGAAGAGAGCATTCCTCATATAGAATAGTGAGGATGTGCCTTGATTCTACCATAATAAATTCACATCCTTCCTCCATCCTTCCTCCACTATTAGCAAGGACGAGAGATAACAAAATGGGAGGAAATTATGCAAGGGAGCTAGAAAAGGAAAGTCTGCCAAAAGTCAAGATATGAGAAGGAAACAACAAATATGCAAGGGCCAAGCAATAATGGAAACCATATCAATGAACTTAGAGTTAGCAGCCTCGATGAAGACTCTATAGGTGTCGGCATGAGCGAGGCTAATGTGGACTCCATTAAGCGAGGAGGTGGTGTCTCATTCGATGTAGAAGGTATTAAATGTTTAAATATGGAGGCATGTTGGGATGGAATGTGACTTTGAGCCAAGGATTGATGTCCTCTTGCACCTTGATGTATACCATAAATGTCCCTATCAAGGAAGGCATTAAAAGATATCTAATAAAATGAGTAAATAAAGAATGTGAAGGCAATCTAAAACAAGGGATCCTAGCAAAGTGAAGACAATAACAAAAAAATTGGGATAGCCATGTGGACATCAACAACATAGAGTCTGGACCCTAGAGGATTTCAAAGATTGAAGAAAAATGACTAGGAGGTCATAAAAATTTCTACATGGGGAGTCTGATGTAGGAGCATCAACCCCAGGATATCCATTTTTTATTAGACTTAATCAAATTCTCCAAAGGGGAAGAAATTCCCTAAAATGTAACCTATATAAATTTAGGCAATTTGATGTAAATAAAAGTGTCCATATTCTAGAAGAATTTGGGTGGTTAGGCTATTTTGGTGAGATGATGTTTTGGCCAAATGGGCCTTTGTCAAAATGACAAGTGTTAGGTTGATGTGATTGCAATGTTGGGATAGATGTCTGAACACTTTTGGTTTTGTCAATATAATTTCTAATATGTACAAGTATACATGTGTATTATGCGTAGTAGCAGTAGGAAAGGCGTTGGGAGAAGAGTAGAGATGAGTTAGTAAGGGAGAATAAAGCTCAAGGAGGATCACAAGAGCCTACATCTCAAAGGGAGGAGTTGTGTAACTATTTAAAATTATACCTTGTTCTGAGAAATGGATCGAATGGTAATTTTTTTGTATGTCCTTTGTGAGTGTTGACTCCTTGTTGGGCTTATATGAATATTCAATTTAAATTGGTTTGTGTGTGTGCATCGTCAAAGTAGTGCTTTAAGGAAGCATTAATTCCCACGTAACATTATGCCCACATTATGTAACTAGCTCATCGACTAATCCCTATTAGCAAAGATTTCTCACATAAGATCATTGCAATTTGTTGGAGAGGTAAATCCCCTCTACGGATAGAGGCGATCCCTACTAGCCCAGAACGGGTCTAGCAACAATCAATCAATGCTACTATGCAAGCTCCTAATTGCAATTAAAAGGTAAGCAATAATCACCTACTTGGATTCCAGCGCTATTGTTTGATGAAGAGATGCCGCTCTCGCTCCTTTGCTCTGGTCGGTCACGATCCTCCACTATCCTCGTGGATGGACACTTGCACACGCAAAGAGAACAACAAACACAAGCGTGAAATCTAATAAAAGCAATTATACATCAGTCAGAAAGGATGTAATTCACATTAACCATTACAAAGACAAATGAGAATGGAACCATAACAGTAGTCATTTATTATTAATCAATAACAGAAAAAGGTACAACCAATGTTCTCACGTTGAGTCCTTCTCAAGAGGGTCCAGCCAGCAAGTCTCATAAGCATTCACCCTTGGAGGTAGATCTCCCAAGACAAACAACTCTCTCTCTCACACAAGACAACAAGACTTCACAACCTTCCTTAAGCTCTCTAGCAATCCACACTTATCACACCAACTGCCTACTAGGAGCAACACTAAAAGCACTATGAATTCCACTCTGTCCAAAACTAGCTGCTCATGGTAATGGTAGAGGCTTATATAGGAGAAGGAGTCTCCATGAACGGTGGAAGGATAAGCTTATCTCCAAGAAAGGTGGCTCATATGACGAACATGCATGCCATAGAAGGGAGGGCAACATTCACAAGGCCAACAACTAGGTCTGGAGTCATCTGGAAGGCTGGCTGTTAGAACAAACTCGCCCAAACAGGATCAGCGCGGGTGTATAACTGGACTGGAGTGTCGACGTCGCATCTTAATAATGGAGGAGGCTATGTCAGCGCGACTTAATACAAACATAGGATGCACTGTCTCATGAAATTCGACCAGCGCGGAAAACCCGTGTTCTTCCGCGCTGGCAGCGCATAAGTTGCACTGTCAGCCGCCAGTCAGTGCGGTTATTTTAATGACAGTCGCGATGATGAAATAAACTTTGGCAAAGGGGGTCATTTGGCCAGTTCAGAGAGCATGAGCATGATGGATTTGATTTCATGACACAGTAGGGAGACTGACAGGGAGACATTGACAAATTACTGTGTAACAGATGCCCCCTAAAGCATGAAGCCCGAGAGAGTGGGAGGGGTGAAATGCTTTATAAAACTGCTGAACTGGAACACCACTAGGAAGAACCTGCACGTATGTACAATTGATATCTCGATTATATGTAGTCTAGGCATGGGCGCAGCCATCCAAAAGACATACGAAGAAGGTCTGTGGTATGGACGCAGCCACCCAACTGAAGAGACCATGATGATAAAAAGGTATGGTCGCAGCCATCCTAAAAGACTCAGGTATGGGGGCAGCCATCCATCAATGAGTCATGTAATAACAATCCACAAAATCACAGCCTGGTTCGCAACAGACTAGAACCAGGGTCTTGCGCTCCATCCAAACCCGAACGAAGTACAAGTCCAAGCATGTGAATACAGGAGTCAAAGTCGAACATGGATGAACATCGTCTAATTACCAACCAATGATGAAAGCTGTTAACAGACGCGAGAGGTGCCACCAATAATGACGATGGTCCTCAAGGTACTATAGGTACAATCCACGGCGTGCGAATGAATGAACCGGTGTCAAACACCCGTAGAATCATCCGATCAGAGGCCAATGATGAAAACCTCGCGTCGAACACGAAGAACCTGCCATTGAGGCATGCAGGCTCTAAGGTACTTGAAGGGAGTCCCTAGGTCACCTTCCTGGATAATGAGCTGAAGTCGACAGGAAGTGATCTTGATCGAAGGTGGGCCATAATGTTTCCCACATCATCGACATGAGACGGAGAGAGACAATATGTTTTGTGTGAGATATCGGAGGGAGGTTGAGTATTCTTGCAGAGGCCAACTTCTCTTGAACATATCGGTGGCACAACGACGGATTTGGTAGTATTTGAGGTCAAATGATCAGGGGTCATGATCACAAGACGAGGAGCAGATGAATGGTCAAATAGGATAACCCAAACCCATGGAGGCAAATGTGAGACGAGATGAGATGTCCCCACCCAGACACGAATGCAAACAGTGCCATGTTCAAGAGTGACATACTGTCGATGACGACGATTATGATTCCTTTATTTCCCCCACCATTTCTAGCGAGTACCCCGATTATTTTTGGACGACAAGCTTGACGGGGATAGCATATGCTTGGAGGGCGTCATTTCGACGGAGTCCGATGTCATTAAGTTTTAACGAGTCTGACAAAGGAAAAACTCGACATCTTTTCCCTGTTTAGAGAGTTTGAAAAGACAGCGGGAAAGAAAACTCCAGGGGGGGCCTTTTTCGTAAAGTTGTGTCTCTCGAGCCCAAAAAAGTATAAAACAATACTCGAAAGAACCGCCCGACCAGAATGATCGAGGAGTACTTTTCGTAAATAGTGACTTCGACCCGAAAAAGTAAAAAAACGCTCAGAAGCACGTCGTTTTAGAGCCAATAACGAGTGCGAAACGACAAACACCCGACAATCTTTGTTGATTTAAACTGTCGAAAAAGAGCTTTAAAAACGACCGCCTCTCGTTCCTTTTGACGAGCTGAAAGGGAGCTCGGCCATCTTTTCTTGCTTTATGTCGGAAAAGAGCTTAAAGACGTCGTTTTTTGGGACCAAGTGTATATAGAACCATTGTGCCCCAGCCGGTTTCGAGAACCTGCACAAGAAAACCACCCGCGTAAACCTGTTCGACATGTTAAAAAAAACATAGTAAAACATGCATAAAGGCATAATATAGTGACATTAGCACTAAATCCATGGTAAAAGCATGACAAAAAACCCAAATTTATAAAAAACCATAGTCAATTAAGAATTTTTTACCATAAATAAGGGGTAAAAGACATTTTTTTACCATTGTTACCATTTTGAGCCTTGGAGAACGTTGTGGAGCTGTGAAGTTGACGGAGCAAATTTCACCCCGTGCGGACACCATTCATCCAGCAGCTTGTTCTAGGTAAGTTCCTCTCGCCCTGCACTTCATTTTGAGTCCTTTTTTGAGCATTTCCATGGTGGGATTTGGCCATTTGGCTGAATTTTTTGAGCGTTGGTGCGCTCTCGGTCAGCGCGGATTCGCTCGTCAAGTCTGTGCTGATCGATTAGTATTTACACACACCACCTCCTGGGTCAGCACAGAAAACATGTGTGCTTCTGCGCTGACCCAAGGAAAAATAAAGAGGCGCCATGATCAGCGCGACTGTTTTAAAAACAACCGCGCTGACGCCGTGAAATTTCATTTTTAAGTTTTTGAACGTACAAACTTCAACGGTCAGCATCCTAATATTTTTTGGTGGTCATGCAGGATGCAATGGCGTTTGTGTGGCAAGAGAGGGCTCATGATAATGAAAATATAGTTGCTTATGCCAATGAGGAGTGCCGAAATGCAATGCGGGCATGCGGTTTCCTCAAGTTTTTCCTCACTCCACGCCTAAGAGCACAACCTGATCTTCTTGATTTCTTGATCAGAGCTTGGAACCCAGTTGACGGAAAATTCACAATCCGAGGCCGTGATATCGAGTTTGATTACACAGATATTTACTTTTTGACTAGGTTGTCACGCCGGGGTGCGATGCCCATTCTGGAGGGGCAACGGCCCAGCGGTGAGACTCTTGGCCAGCTCATGGCTCGAGTGTGTCCACGGGCGAATAAATCACAGAGTGGAAAGGTGAGCATTCCAACGGTGGATGACAGGGTCCTTCACACCATACTCTTCATGGTGACCCGAGCAGCGGGGAGTTTGGCCAATCACGAGGCCTCAAAGACCCATCTACTATTAGCTCTCGAGTGTCTACAACCCACTATATTCAACTGGGCAGCAACGGTAACGATCAGCATGAAGAGGCAACTGAGCAACTATCGACGCGGAGAGTCGAAACAGTTCGGTTATGGGTTGCTCTTACTTCCGCTCATGCTGGAGCGGGTGCCGGCCTTACAGCTGCAGGATATGGTTGTGGATCCGCCCAGAGGTCCACGGGAGATGAGGGCCAGTCGATGGGCCCGGGTCATGCCGCGTGGAGGTGGCGGCCTTCCAGTGGCATGGGGTGTTTATTTTCGAGAGTGGCTGGATCGTCAGGTCATTTTCGTCGAGGACTGGCCATATGCCGGTATGGATTTCCGCGGTGATCCCGACATGCCACTGCCTGTGGGAGAGCATTAGGACGATGGAGGTAAAACACTTGATCTCTTTTTTATTTTTTATATTTTGTAATGTTTTCTAAATTTTTCGTGTACATGTCCTGATAAATGCTATGATATGCAGATGTGGGACCCACGAGACCCCTTGGTCTAGCTCCGGAGGCACGGAGAGAGGGCCAAGGCGCTGGGGTTCTGGCCCTGGCTCCTCCAGGAGGCGATACGGTGGAGACTGTGGCGCACAACCTCGAGGGCTTACCGGCGGGAGTGCCAGATTACCAGGGGATCGAGGAGGTCCCCATAGCTTCTCAGATTCACACAGTGGGGGTGGAACCCAGGATGCACCGCCTTTTGAGGCGGGTATCACGGGCAGTGGCATGCTACAGAGAGCATAACCCACCATAGTAGATGCCTAGGATTCATTTCTCACTGATGTTTTTTAGAGACATACGTCTCAGATGTATTGAGGACGCCAGCTTTACTTTAGACATATACACTTATTTTTTAGCGCCTTAGTGCGCCACACGAT
>APFE031581704.1:84319-98583 GCA_000404065.3 Pinus taeda
CCACAATTGAATCACACCAGGAGGAATCACCCAACCTTAATGCGAAAGCAAGAGTGACTAGGTTTAACGACGCCGAAGCACGTCTCTAGCCTAGACCTCTAGAATGTTTGCGTTATGTTCCAATGCGTTTTTAGGTTTATTCAGTTTATTTTACGGTTGATCTTGAATTAAGTTTTGATTTCAGGCCCTACCGTGTGATCTCTCACAATTACTTAGATTCAAACTACATGCCAAAGAATACCATTTCGTTCGATGAATTCTAACTATGAGAAGGTTAAGAATTTTTCGATCAAACAAAATGAACACAAGCAACCAAACAATCTAATGCAGCTAATGGCAAGGAAACAAAACTTTCCTTTTGAGAATACAAATAAATGAAATGTTCTTTTTCCCTTTCAACTATTGAATGAAAAATATATTAGTTTGATTTTTTTCAATGGCACAAAAGCACTTAAAATGAATTTTGAGAGACAGCAACACCGAGCAAAAGAAATAAAATCACTCAATGAAAACACAACAAAGTTCCCAAGACACCAAAACAGTTTTCCAAATCAAAGGAAAAACAAAGGCTTGTATGAGCTATGTGATCTAAGCTCAGCAACACAAAAAGGAATTCAAACAAGGAGGAAGCAAATTTCTTGGAAAACAACCAAAAACACTTCAACAATCACTGAGCAAGTGTAAAAAGCAAATCTAAAGTTGGCTGGTCAAACGAGAAAACAAGATTCCCACGGAAGGCTTGACACACACACGGCCACTAGATGCCCTAGGGCTAGGGTGCGAAATCAATAGAGAAAAGAAAACACCCAGAAGATGGGGGTTAAAACCAGTCAAGAAGGGATTTAATACATTCCAGCAACTGTAAAAGTCATGGCAAGATACAAACCAAGCAGCGAAAGCGAAGAGGAAGGTTTTTGCAAAACCGAAAAGTAAGCAATAAACGAACCCTTGTGGAACAAGACTTCGCAAGCAGGTATCTCAAAGCTCAGACAATAGAAATCAAGTCATAGACCAGGTGGAAAGAGCAGGGGATAGTCAAACCAACAGGCTCAGGAGACAAAATTGAACAAAATTCAATTCTACAGGATCAGCGCGGGTGACCCTCAGCAACTGAGCGCTGACCAGACAACATGCGTAGCAACTTTGCGCTATGAGCGCGGAAGGACACGGCTTAAGCGCGCTGGTTCGAATCAAGGTCAGCGCGACTGTTAAACGTACAAGCGCGATGACAGTGAAGTCAAAGAAACAGATACGCGACGTCAACGCGACTGTTTGGATATAAACCGCGCTGAGGCTAAAAAACAGACAGAATCAAACCAAAAGCTCCCAGACCAAGGTAATAGCTTTTTAAACAATTAAGGCATTTCCTAGAGTGGACCAAGAAATCTAAAAGTAGAGAACTAATCCCCAACCTTTGACAAGAGAATAACAGTCAAACTCAAAAACAAGGATGAACAACAAGAGACACAGGCTACGTCCCCAGCGGAGTCGCAAAATTGTTGGAGAGGTAAATCCCCTCTACGGATAGAGGCAATCCCTACTAGCCCAGAACGGGTCTAGCAACAATCAATCAATGCTACTATGCAAGCTCCTAATTGCAATTAAAAGGTAGGCAATAAACACCTACTTGGATTCCAGCGCTATTGTTTGATGAAGAGATGCCGCTCTCGCTCCTTTTCTCTGGTCGGTCACAATCCTCCACTATCCTCGTGGATAGACACCTGCACACGCAAAGAGAACAACAAACACAAGCGTGAAATCTAATAAAAGCAATTATACATCAGTCAGAAAGGATGTAACTCAAATTCACCATTACAAAGACAAATGAGAATGGAACCATAACAGTAGTCATCTATTATTAATCAATAACAGAGAAAGGTACAACCAATGTTCTGACATTGAGTCCTTCTCAAGAGGGTCCAGCCAGCAAGTCTCATAAGCATTCACCCTTGGAGGTAGATCTCCCAAGACAAACAACTCTCTCTCTCACACAAGACATCAAGACTTCACAACCTTCCTTAAGCTCTCTAGCAATCCACACTTATCACACCAACTACCTACTAGGAGTAGCACTAAAAGCACTATGAATTCCACTCTGTCCAAAACTAGCTGCTCATGGGAATGGTAGAGGCTTATATAGGAGAAGGAGTCTCCATGAATGGTGGAAGGATAAGCTTATCTCCAAGAAAGGTGGCTCATATGACAAACAGACATGCCATAGAAGGGAGGGCGACATTCACAAGGCCAACAACCAGGTCTAGAGTCATCTGGAAGGCTGGCTGTTAGAACAAAATCGCCCAAACAGAATCAACGCGGGTGTATAACTGGACTGGAGCGCTGACGTCGCATCCTAATAATGGAGGAGGCTATGTCAGCGCGACTTAATACAAACATAGGATGCGCTGTCTCATGAAATTCGACCAGCGCGAAACCCGTGTTCTTCCGCGTTGGCAGCGCATCAGTTGCACTATCAGCCGCCAGTCAGCGCGGTTATTTTAATGACAGTCGCGATGATGAAATAAACTTTGGCAAAGGGGGTCATTTGGCCAGTTCAGAGAGCATGAGCATGATGGATTTGATTTCATGACACAGTAGGGAGACTGACAGGGAGACAGTGACAAATTACTGTGTAACACAATTATTCGAAGATCGAATTTGCAGTGGCGTGGGCTAACTTTCAATGTTTAATAGGAGTAGTTAAAGGACCTCAAAGTGGCCATAAGCTGACCTAGTAGCTAATGTGAAAAAATAAAATCCTCAACATGTGTGAGCTGAAATAGAGTAAGGTGTTGATATCATGCAAGCATAGGCATTTCTAGGGCTAGCTTTGAGGGAAAATGGTGCCAAAATAAGTGTAGAATGTAAAATTTCCTTAATTGCAGCAACCGGAATTTATTCTTCTATCTATGCAAATTTATTTATTTTCATAAATTAATCATGACAAATAATGAATAAATCACTACAATAATTTTCACAAATAATAACAGGAACTGAGAAATAATGCACACACAAAATAATTAACACTAGTATTTTTGGAAAAAATGTCCCTGGAAAACCCCCTAGCGAGGAAAACCAATTTTGCAGATGAGGGTTTTACTATTAATTTTCAACAAAAATTGAGAATTACAATCTACTTGCCTATCATTAGAAAATCTTTGACAAATATTTGTCTCTTCACAAAAACAACCTAGAAACAAATAAGTCTCCCTTTGCATATGTACTCGACCCCTCTATGCAATTCGCACTCCTACCAGCAACTCACACTAGCTCTACAACTCATAGTAGCTGCTCCAACAATTCACACTGCCTTTAGGAGAATTATTCTGCAATAAAATTAGCCTCCAACAACTCATCTGACTAAATTTCACTACCTTCGGGTGATATCTTTGGCAACTAGAAATTGAAATGAGCCTCCTTGTAACTCACACTGGCTAACTAGTTATTCACACTACTAAACTCGACCTCCTCTTCTGCTGATGAAATTGGTCTCTTTCCTCTCACTAGAAATTGGAAACTAGAAACTAAGAAAATTCCTCCAAAAATTTTCTCCCCAACCTTCTCTGTTATAAGCCTTATGTCAGTGTCTCCCTTGCTCAAACTGCACCCTTGGTATCTCTACAACTGGGTAATTCGAACTCCTTGTGATTCTCCAATTGACCCATCAATTATCTCTTATAATCTCTCATTGATGAATCAATGGCCATGATCTAATCACAATCAATGGCTAAGGTCATCTTGACCCCATTAATTGACTTTGGCGTTCTCCACTACTCCCAACTTATCATTGAAGTAGAAAAACTTTTCCTTACCCAATGCCTTCGTGAAAATATCTGTAACCTATTGATCTATGTGAATATATTATAGTTGAATTGATTTACATATAGTGTGCTTGATATTATATATCCAATGAGATCCAACTACTGCCCTATCCACTAGTCTAGGTACGACCTCCCATACATAATTGATCATGATGGAGTTATACTCCTCCACCATTGCATCTCTGCCACACATGATGTTGTGCAGGCTCTAGATAGTTGGAAGGCTCTCGATCAATGACCTCTATCACTAATGTCTTATACCTATCTGGCTTTTCCCACTCTCTAGTGCTCATCTTAGGGGCTCCCATGAACTCTTGCACATCCCTCAACATCTTAAGCACCTCCCTATTTCTTCTTCCACTAATGGTGGGTGGAGCCTCATGCCATTCATCCTTCCCCTAGTGGTTAGTTTGCAACAAACTCACTGGACCACTTGCACCCAAGCTAGTGTTCGTACTAGTATTTTTTCTTGTGCTATATTAGCCTTACGGTTGTTGCTCAACCCTTGTGGCTTCTTCTAGCCTACTCTGATCATCTACTGGAAAATCACAAGATATTTTAAAGGCTTTCTCCTCTTAAAAATTAACATATTGTCTCACGATAATCCTCCTGCTACTAGGAATATAGATCCTCTATGCCTTGGAAATTTCACTATATTTAACAAAATATCCCTTCAATACAATATAATCCAACTTGGTGCATTTATCATATGGCATATGACAATAAGCTATGCTCCCAAAAATACTAAAGTGTCCAACCTCTAGATTCTTCCCTTTAAAATCCTCTTATCGAGTCATCTTCCCAAACACTTTATGAGGAACCTTGTTTTGAATATACAATTTTGTGCTACATTCCTCTACCCATATAAATTTGGGCATGTCTTGGTCATACAACATTTCCCTCCGCACAACAATAGTAGATGGACAAGGTCATGGAGGAGTATAGGGAAATTTTTTCCTCACCTACAAGGGTACCTTTGCATTGTCAGGTCAAGCAATCCATCAACCTAACCTGGGGCATGCCACTACCCAATGTACTAATCTATTAACGCTCTGTTTAGGAGAACGATGAGTTCAAGAGGCAGATTTAGGAGTTGTTGCAGAAAGGGAACATGAGGCTAATCTCATCACCATGTGGGACCCTAATTATATTGGTACAAAAGAAGGATATGACCTAGAGACTTTGTATTGACTATCAGGTGCAAAAGAAGATCACTATTCGGAATAGGTACCCAATCCCATGGATTAACAACCTTCTGGACCAGCTCAAGGGGGCCAAATATTTTAGAAAGATTGAATTGAAGTCTAGTTATCACCAAGTGCCTATCTAACCTTTTGATGTGTGGAAGACTACCTTCAAATCCAAGGAGGGCCTTTTCAAATTGTTGGTCATGCCTTTTAGGTTGACCAATTCCCCCGCAACCTTCATGAGATTGATGAACGAAATCTTGTGACCTTTCACCAATGCATTCGCGGTGGTGTATTTAGATGACATATTGATCTTCAGCCAGAGTTAGGAAGAGCACCTCCACCATATTTGATAGGTCGTTCAAATCCTGCAACAACACAATTTGTGTGCCAATCTGGAGAAATGCACTTTTGGCATGACCGAGGTTCAATCGTTGGGGTACATCATTGATGAGCATGATGTGCATTTGGACCCAGCCAAGATACAAGTTATTTTGGATTGGCCAGCCCCAACCACTCTAACAGAACTATGCATCTTTTTGGGTCTTTACAATTTCTACCACAAGTTCATGTTGGGGTTCTCTCATATCACTTGGAATTTAAGTCAATTCACCAAAGGCAGAGCGAAAGAAAATATTTTTTGTTCTGCAACACAACAGAAGTTGTTTTTCAAGTTGAAGCATCGCCTCTGCCTTGCACTAGTGCTCACATTATCATACCTGTAGCAACCATTTGAGATTGAGATAGGCGCCTACAACTACGCTATTGGTGCAGTTCTTACTCAACAGGGGCATTGAGTGGCTTACCATAGTGAGACACTTTCAGGCATTGTCCGAAAGTATCCCACTTATGACAAATAAATGTATTCCATTGTGCAGGTCTGCCGTCAATGTAAGCATTACATTATGGGGAAGGAAACAGTGATCAACATAGACCAATAACCCCTACAATTCATACAAACAGAAGGGAAATTGCAAAATGATCACCATAAAAAATGGTCCACATATGTGCAACAATTCTATTTGAACATTAAATACAATAAGGGCAACACTAATAATGTTTCACACTACCTTAGCTGACCACCAACCATGGCACTGATCATTGTGCTCGACTCTTGTGGGCATGAGACTTCAAGGTTGCCACATCTTTACAAGATCGATCCAGAATTTAGCAACACATACCAGACACTCCTGGAAGGTAAGAAAGTTCCAAATTTTCACCTCCAGGATGCACTATTATGCCACTTGAGACACATCATGTGTTCCTTCAATCAAGTGTGCCATGATAATTTGGGAGGCGCACTACAGTCAGGTCGTTGGACATTTTGGGGTAGAGAAAACAGTGGTAGTCCTACAGAAGTATTTTTATTGGCTGAACATTTGTCAGGATGTTGGGAGGTACATTAAATCCCACATTGCCTATGCCATTTCCAAACCAACCATCAAGAAGAAAGGCCTATATAATCCTCTTCCTACTCCTAGTCGACCTTGGGAATCTGTCTCCATGCATTACATGTCAGGCCTTCCTTCTTCTAAGAATGGCAACGACTGTGTTTTCGTGGTTGTCAACAGATTATCTAAGATGTCCATTACAATGCCCTACAAGAAGAGTATCACAATAGAGGCCACTGCTAAAATCTTCTTTGAGCGAGTGTTTGTACACTTCGGGATCCCATAGTCCATTGTCTCAGATTGGGACAATAGATTCTTGAGTGCATTTTGGTTGAGTCTGTGGTCTATGTTAGATACCAAACTTACTAAGTCCATGAATTTCCATCCCCAAACTAATGGTTAAACAAAGCTTGTCAATGGGATGATCGTACACATTCTGCACATGTACAACTTGAAGCATCCACACACATGGGATGAAAGCCTCCCCTATGTCTAGCACAGCTTCAATAGAGCTCTTCACAACTCAATGCATCACAACCCCTTTCAAGTAGGGCTGGGATTTCAACCATTATGTCCCATTGATGTGGTCATACCATTTGCAGCTACTAAGGCAGATTCATCTCACATCTAGTGCAAATCTGACAAGGCTGACAACTTCATTGAGTGCATTCGACACATCCACCAGTAGGTCCATGATATATTGGACAAAGGTAATGCTAAGTACAAGCATCACCATGATCAACATCGAGTTTCGTACAAGTTCTAGATGGGTGAAAAAGTTTGGCTACATTTGCAGAAGGAGTGCCTCATTGGACCCCACCGCAAGCTTCACCCACTTTGATATGTGCCTTACACCATCATTAGGGCTATAGGGGACAATTATTTCCAGCTCAGCATTCCACCATTCCTTGGACTTCATGATTCGAATCGGATCGATAAAAGAACTATCAAGAGAACCATGACTGTATCAGGTCGAGACAAACTTCTAAAAATTCCAAAATAGTGATCAAAAACACCTTGAACCAGTGGAAATGGCAGCCAACGTGGAACAACAAGGACCTCGATCAACGCATGCTGACCGAGGCCCATGGAGATTGTGTGGGAGACCGATTTAGCCTCTGGGAGCCTCAGATCGGGAAACGGAGGTGGATTTTGAAGCGCAGCCGAGATGAGGAAGCCCAGAGCACTCAAACGTGTGGAGAGCTGGAAAACCGCAGGCAAAAAAGCAGAAAAGCGCTAAAGGACAAGGTGGGACCCACACTCCGAAAAACCAGCGGTATTGATGTGGGTGCCCTCAAATGGTAAGCAGAATTGGCGAAAATGAAGTGATCCCACTCAGCAGTCGACACGTGGCAAGCAGAGGAGAGAGAAAACCACCACTAATCATGCACGAAAGGTCGAGCAAATTAACTACGCGAAACATGCATATGGAGTTGGATCTGGAGGCCCTAGATCGAATGGCTGAGATAATGCCTGAAGGGGGAAGTGGAATCGATGAAGAAATGAGCCATGATTTATAGAGATTTGAAGTCCATTTTGACTGCCATGGTGGAGGAAGACTCATTCCACGACGTAACCAAAGAATTGAACCGATGAAAGGTTGGCGCAGTTTGTAGGAGGACATGTGGCCACTCCTTGTGAGCCAATGATGACGTCGAGCCAAGGAACTCCAAGCGCAGTTGCAGAAGGTGATTTGATGGAGGCAGAAGAGGAACCGAACAGGCATGGAAATGAATGGCTTAAAGCCATGAACAGAGAACATAAAGAATACACACACAGAGAGGAAAAAGAAACTAGAATCCCGAGAGGAGGACAGAACACAGAAGGGAAGAATAGAGAGAAGAAAGACAGTGAAGCAATAGTAGAATGGAAGACAAAGGGCTGAACTAACCAAAGGCAACATCGAGAACCAGCGAGCTTGAAGGATTCAAGCCATCCCAGAGAGGATCTGTCTAGACTGAGCACCACATTGGGGTCTCCCCATTGTAGACCAAGAGGTCGCAGAGCTGGTAAGGAAAAGAGCCTGTGTACTCTAGTGGCTTGGGGCATCCAAGAACCACCCTACCAAGCAAATTCCATTATAGGAGACTCACATTGAGCTCCTGCATTGTAAATTCTCTGCTTCAAGACACAATAAAAGAAGGCCACTACTAAGATCTGGACCAGAGATGTAGCCCTGGAGTATAGGGTGAACTCCTAATTAAATTTCTTGTGTTCTTGTATTTTCTTACTGTATTTCTTTGTTGTTTTCCATTTTTAAGTGTCTTCGTATTGGCAATATAATCAATCCGTTGCTTAAATAACTTGGACACACCAACATATGAGTCTATAATACCTTTAACTAATAAATCTTTAACTGAGGTCACTCATAGGGTGATTATCAGATCAAGTGGTATCAGGGCTCTAGGTTGTAAGGTTAGACAAGCTTATGTTGGTTTAGCTGTTGAATGATCACTAAATCAAAGCTCAAATTAGGAGAAGGAGAGTTGGTTGAAACTAATCCTAAAATTGGGAGAGTCTATACTTGGAAGACAATGTCAGAGGAAGGTTTTGTGGGGCTAGACCCTCAATTCATAGAAAGTTTCCTAGATATAAAGCCTATGGTAGAATAAATGTATAGGGACTTTAGAAAGCATAAGGATGAAGATTCATTAGGTTCTAAACAAGATAAAGAAGAAGACGAGTCTCATTCCAATGACCACTTAAAAGGAAAAGGGAAAGATGAAAACTTTCTCACACCTCCTAATAGCCTTGTGCATAATACGCAAGCATCTTTGATTAAGCTAGATGTTAAATTTGATTTGCCTATATATGATGGAGAGTTAAATGATGAAAAGTTGGACAATTGGATTAGACAAATTGATGTGTATTGCAGAGTGCAGAACATCAACTTAGACAAGTGAAAAATTCAGCTACCAAGCCTACGCCTAGGAGGCACTGCCTTGGTTTGGTGGGAAGGCAGAACCCAAGATGGCATGAAAAGACATGGTAAGACCATCTCTGTCTGGAGTGACTCTGTTTCTGCAATTAAGAAGAAGTTCTATCCATTGGCCTACATGCAACAAGCCATGATGAGTTGGCAAACTCTTCAGCAGTTGAAAGGGCAAAGTGTGCAAGGGTATACTCAAAAATTTAGAAAGAAAGCATTGATTCTAGGGATCTCATTAGACTCACTAGAGACTCTTTTGAAGTACATTGGTGGTCTACACAGCTACATGAGGCATACCATCCTCATGTTTGATCCCACTAGTATAGATGAGGTATATATACAAGCTACTCATCTAGAGGCTAGAGGAAAGAATGGAAATCAAGAAGTTGGGGGACCATCCCAACCCACTGCAAGCAAGAGCAAGGAGAAATGAAGAAGTGGAAAGTAAGGAAGGCTAACACTACACAAAAAGGAAAAGCTTCATGCACTCATTGTAAAAAGGATGGGCATGATGATCAGCACTGTTGGATTCTGCATCCAGAGCTAAGACCTAAGAAGTCCGAGGGCAAGAAGAAAAAGACTACTGTAGCTATTCAAAAAGATTTGGGGTCAGACTCAGGAGATGAAACAATCATTGCAACCATAGGTATAAAAGGTAAGAATTCTTAAGCATCTACTAGTAATTCTGCTCAAACTGTTATTGATGAAGAACATGAGAGAAAAAGTCATGAGCTTTTCCATATTTGAGTTATTTCCAAACATCAAAAGATTGATACTTTGTTTGATAGTGGCTCATAAGTAAATTTGATTTCTGAAGCAATTGTAAAGAAATTTGGATTAACAACTACACCTCACAAGAAACCATACCCATTAGGATGGTTGAATGATAAAGCACAACTACAAGTGACTAGATAGTGCAAACTCAAGTTTTGTTTTGGGTCAGCATTTGTAGATGAGGTTGAGTTAAACATAATTCCTTTGGATATATGTGGAATTTTTTTAGGAAGTCCTTACTTGTATGATAGAAAAGCTATTTTCTATAGAGCTGAGAACAAGTATCTACTTGTTAAAGATGGAATCGAATACTTTGTAAGAGCTCACAAGCTCAAGAACAATTATACTCTCATAAATTCCGGGCAGATGAAAAGAATGATAAATTCATGCAAACAATTCTTACTAATCATTGTGAAGGAAAAGAAACCTGATAAAACCAATGTATTTGAGGGTTGTAATGCTAAGCAGCAAGCTGATATAGAAAAAATCGTTTCAAAGTATGATGTTCTATTTCAGGAACCTAAAGGTCTGCCACCCAAAAAGAAAATAGTACATGATATTATTTTGCAGCAAGATGTTCCATTTCCTAACATTGGAATGTATAGGTTGTCTGCTTTAGAGAATGATGAAATCAAGAAGCAGGTGCAGGAGTTGCTCGAGAAAGGGTTCATCAGGCCTGTTATCACCCTAAAATTTTTGTTTCTAAGCTTTGGAAAGTTTGTCTTGTTTCTAGTCATAGTCTTATAGGATTAGAGTCTCAATAGTGTCATTCTCATTTACAAACCCTCTTTCTAGTCATGGTTTTAAAGGGTCTTTAGGTCTTTTCATGCTTTAAGGGTTAGGTCATAAGGTTAGAAGTTTTTTAAGGTCATATCTCTTTTCCAAATAAAGTTTCACAGCCTCATTCCATGTTCTAGAAGCATTACCATGTGTTTAGAATTCATAGCTTGCATCATTTTGGAGAAATTTTGAAACTAGCTACTAAATCACTGAACTAGGAGTTTTCGTAGCGCGCTACGAAATCCCTAAAAAAAGCATGTTTCAGCATAAAAAAACTCTGATTTTTGTGTTTACTAGTCAACTTCCAGAAGGGGTCCTGAGCAGCTGAGAACTCAATTTTGAAAACTTAAAGAGCATTTTCTTCCTAACATACCAAAATACAAAAACCTCTTTCATTTTATTCAAATTCGTTCTGAGGTGGGAGGAATTTATGGTTAAACTTGCACTACGAAACTATTGAAAGTCAAGCTTGGTCTTCTAGTTTTAGCAGTCTTTTTGAAGATCAGTTTCTGGTCACATGAAAGGGTATTTTGGAATTTTGAAGGAGTATTCTCTTAATAAACTCTCCATCTACAATAACCTATCTCACTTTCTTCATAAGTGTTTTCCATTGGGAGATAATAAGCTTTCTTTGAAACCCAAAATTCAGAGAACGGATTTTTCCTGTTTGACACGTGTTTTTCAAGAATAGATTCTAGATAGCTGGAGAATTTTTTTAAAAAACCAAGAGAGGTTTTTGTTCTATACATCATGGACTACAAAAACCTCCTTCAGTTTCGAAAAATGGGTCATGGATAAGGAGATAAAGGCTCTGTCCCACGTGCAGACTTTCAAGGATCCTAAATCTAAAAACAGGGAAACATGTTCCCTAATTTCTAGGGTTTGTCATCAGCAGTCAAGTGACAACGTGGAAGGCTTTATCAAATTCGACTTCATGAGGTTGCAGCTGTAAAATAATGCATTTAATGTTTAGTTAATGTGGTTTAATCATAATAAGGAGTTACACTCCTAATTGTTTTAGGTCTCTAGGACTGCTAGTTAGATGTCATTTGCATTTAATAGTTAGTTTTAAGTGTCAATAGGTGTCACTGATGGAAAATTCAAATTCCCCTCATGCTGAAGGAGGAATATAAGTCATGTAATGAACTCTATATATTGGAGAAGATGTAATGCACAAAGGTTTGGAAATTTTTGTAAAGAACTCTCATATGGTGCTTTTGTGTAAGACTATGTTTTAACGAATACAATATTTGGCTTTGCTTCTCAGGATTCAGAAGGAATTCAATGTTCAAAATGTATTATGGTTCTCCTCTTCTCATTACTTACAGTGGTATGTGTTGGAGAGGTAAATCCCCTCTACAAATAGAGGCGATCCCTACTAGCCCAGAACGGGTCTAGCAACAATCAAACAATGCTATCACGCAAGTTCCTGATTGCAAATAAAAGGTAGGTGATAAATACCTACTTGAGTTCCAACGCTTTTTTTCATAGAAGAGACGTCGCCCACGCTTCTTTGTCTTGGCCGGTCACAATCCCCCACTATCTCCGTGAATGGACACCTGCACGCAAAGAGAACAACACAAACACAAGCATGGAATCTAATATATGCAATTATACATCAGTCAGGAAGGATATAATTCAACATCAACCATTACAAGTACAATGAGAATGAAACCATAATGATAGTCATCTATTATTAATAATCAACAAAGGAGAATACAACCAGCGTCATGGCGTCAAGTCCTCCTTTGGTTGGGTGCTCAGCTACACAAGTCTTGCAAAGCTTGAAGGGATGAGGGACAAGCTCTCTCTCTCTTTGGTGACAAGATCTCCTTACTTAGGTCAAGCCTTATGGACACAAAGAAGGCTCTTGCAACTCTAATCTCTTGATGTCTTCCTTTCAGCACAAGTATTGCCACTAGAATCAGAACTAGCTTGCTCAAGCCATGGAGACAAGCTTTTATAGATGAGAAGAAAGAGATAAGATCAATCACAACAATAATGGATTTGGCTTCATCACTTGGAAACTTCTATGGAATGGTGGCAAAACTACTTCCCATTCAAGGAGATTCGAAGCCAAACCATCCTCACTTAACTTGGATGCAGTTGGATAGAACTTTCGGAGATTGATTAGTTCAAAACTTTGCCTAAAAAGGTTGCCGCGATTGCGACTCTGGGACAGAGCGCTAATGGCGCGCCCCTTTTATAGGATTTTCCCCATTGGCGCGGGCATAACACAGTGGGCCAGCGCTAATGTAAAAAGGGTTGTCTTTAAGGGCAAGGTGCAGGAGATGTCTTCAGGGCATATGAAGCTCATGTTCAGAGGTGAATGATGCAAGTGGTTTCAAGTCTTGTCACTTCTCACAAGTCCTGAAATGAGTCCTCCAAGATGCAGGAGAGGGGTAACAGGGATGGTGACAAACGGTGAAAAATTACTGTGTAACAGTATGAATGTATGATTACTTAGAATTCATTGGTTATGCTCTAACTTCCTTCATACATTTGTGGACTGTGTTTTCCTTTATGCTACGGATGTTATCTCCATATGTTGAATTCTAGATGCCCTGACTTCCATGTAAAGCTAATATTATTGTCATACTGAAGCATTTCTTGACTCCATAAGCCCAATGGATATTTACTAATTGTGTTCAACCATTCATATTTCCCCACTTATTTCATAGATTTATCCATATAATTCATTATCAAAATCTTTAACCTAGTGAGAGAGCCCTCTCAGGTTGAGGAGGCTAAGCCTCAGCCAAAAGTTGGTTTGAAATAATTACTCAAAGTCTTCTTGATCAGCAGCCTATCAGGGGTGGATTTTTGTAATAACAAGGCCTATCACATCACCATGTGGGTCACTAATCGTTTTTGTGAGGAAGAAAGATGGTTCATGGAGAATGTGCATTGACTACCGAGCACTGAATAAGATAACAATCAAAAATTGTGATCCCCTTCCTCGCATAGATGATCTTTTAGATCAATTAAAGGAAGTTGTTTATTTCACCAAGCTGGATTTGCACAGTGGATACAATCAGGTCAGAGTTTCAGGGCAAGATGCATGGAAGACTGCTTTCAAAACAAAGCAGGGATTGTATGACTAGCTAGTTATGGCTTTTGGATTGACCAATGCCCCTGCTACTTTCATGAGATTAATGAATGATGTACTCAGGCCTTTTCATGAAGATTTTTTTATTATGTATCTGGATGACATTCTGATTTTTAGTAAAACATGGGAAGAACACTTAAAGCATGTTAAGCAGACATTAAATGTTTTGAAAAGAGAAAAACTTTATGTTAAACTCTCAAAATGTGAATTTGGCAAAACATCTCTAAATTATTTGGGTAATATAGTAGGGGGTGGTGAATTGAAAATAGATCCCTC
>APFE031581704.1:108150-118724 GCA_000404065.3 Pinus taeda
TGAAGGAGAGGGGCATGTTAGGCCCCTATACTACTAGTGTAACCCCTTATTGTTATTAGTACGACCCACTTATTATATTGAT
The DNA here is from genome assembly GCA_000404065.3 of Pinus taeda. Taxonomy (NCBI): domain Eukaryota; kingdom Viridiplantae; phylum Streptophyta; class Pinopsida; order Pinales; family Pinaceae; genus Pinus; species Pinus taeda. Next base: position 108,233 of record APFE031581704.1, read on the forward strand.
GTACCCATGTAGTGCCCATATTGTTACTATTGTGCCCCATAGAAGCCCACTATTGTTATTATTGTGCCCTTACATTATTATTGTTATGTAGGCTCTGATTATGTTATGACCCCTTAAGACTCCTATATATAGAGAGGAGGTCTTTTCATTTGAATCATCCAAGAATTGTTCATTTATGTAATGTAAAGGAGGTTGCCCCCTCGAAGAGGCTAAATTCTAAGGCGCTGATCTATCTTTTCTATTTTTTCTTGAGTTGGTTTCATAATAGAGTCAAATTGGTAAACCCAATAACCCATCTTTCTAGCATTATAATAACCAGCGTTTGTCATATAACAAAGCCTTGAAAAACAGCTCTAGCACAATGTTGGCGAGACCAATGATGTTTAGACACCATCATCATTGTTTCTCCAAGGTACATACCCCGCCCAGGTGTTTACATAGTATGACCTCCCATTGGACTATTCTTGTCTTGGGCAGCTAATTCTCAAAGAATATCGGTCTACGACTACTCTTATCTTTAATGTGCTATCAATTCTCAAAGAGTATCGAATGCTAGATGGTTACCCAATCCTCCATTCCTTCTTCCCAAGTGAAGACAAGAATATTGTGTCTATCTCTCCTCTCAATACGGGAGGACAAATCGACCAAACCAAGCTTGTCCCTTAAGTATACAAGCTTCTTGTTTGGAAGGGATTTTGTCAATATATCAACTACCTACTCATCAGTGGATATATAATGTAGTTGCACCACACCATTTTGTGCTAGCTCTCGTATATAGTGATACTTCTTATTGATATGCTTTGTCTTCCCATGAAATGTTGGGTCCTTAGACAAAAGAATATAACTGGTGTTATCACAACATATCATTGTAGGGTTCATCGGTCCTTCAAATTAATTCAAATAGAAACTTCCTTAACCAAAATGCTTCTTGGATAACTTCGCATGCTACAACATATTCAGCTTCATCACTACTCAAAGCAATGGTGTTTTGTTTTCTTCTCATCCATGAGACCATAGATGATCCCAAACTGAAACATCCTCCGTAGTGCTTCTTCCATCCTATTCACTGCCTCCCCAGTCGGACTCTGTATAACCAGCTAATCAAACATCATTCATTCTATCATATTTTAGGCAGTAGTTGATGGTTCCTCGTACATATATCATTATATGTTTCTTTGATATCCAATGATCATGCTTCGGCTCCACTTGGAATTGACTAAGTATATTTATTGCAAAACATATGTTTGGTCGAGTATTCACCGAGTACATTAATGAGCCAATCAATTGTCTATATCTAGAGGGATCCATAGGGCTTGATTCAGAACTTCTTAGCCTTTTCAAATTTGTATCACCGGAGTGATCACAGTTGTACAATCCATCATGTCAAACTTCTTTATTATCTCAATCATATGCTTTCCTTGACCTGACTAGACTTCATTAGGTTCATGTCAGACTTCTAGTCCCAAATATTAATGCATCAACCCAAGATCCTTCATGTCAACTTCTGTTGCCAATTGTTTCTTACATTCTTCAATTCGACCTTCTACACCTGTCAAGAGAAGATCATCTACATATAGAAGAATAATTACAGGTTCATTGTTTACAACCTTAATATAGAGGTTTGAGTCAATGGAACTTTTCGTGAAGCCTAATCTATGTAGGTATGCATCCATCCTAGCATACCATGCCCTTAGTGCTTGCTTGAGGCCATATAATTCTTTCTTTAATCTACAAACATATGCCTTTCTATCTTTGATTTCGAATCCCAAGGGTTGTTCTATGTAGACTTTCTTCATCTATAGTGTCATTCAGAAACGCAGTCTTCACATCCATTTGGTGCATGTTCCATCCCATCGATGTTGCTAGAGAGACTAAGGATTGAATCATTGTATATCTTGTTGTTGGAGCAAATGTTTCTTCATAGTCGATGCCTTCAAGTTGAGAGAGCCCTCTTGCCACAAATCTTGCTTTATACTTATCTATACTTCCATCAGCTACATGCTTGATCTTATAGATCCATTTGGAAGTAAATATATATTTGTCTTCAAGCCTAGGTACAATCTCCCAAACTCCATTCTTCATTATAGATTGATATTCTTCATTCATGGCATCTTTCCATTCTCGGTGTTCTACAGCCTCTTAAAAGGTGGATGGTTATGCTTCTATTAATTGAGTCATGTATGCAACATATCCAGAATATATATTGGGTCTTTTACTTTCTCTAAATGATCCTTGAGCTGCCCCATGACCTTTTGTATCAAGTAGTGTAGACTTCAACCAGTTAGGTGTTTTCCTTGTTTCTTAAATGACTATGGGTTGAACAGGTTCATTAGGTCCTTCTTCCTCATGGTGAAATCATTCTCCTTCCTTTTCAACTTCTTCCTCAAATATAGGAAGTTCTTCATCATCAAAACCTATAGAAATTTATTTTGATTTCTTGAATGCTATGCTCTCATCAAATATGACATTATGACTAACTTCAATGTGATATCCATCTTTCATATCGATTCTATAGGCTTTCGATGAGCTACTATACCCAAGAAATATGCCCTTCACACTAGAAGGATCCATCTTCTTTATTTTGTCCTTTGGTATATGAATATACATAGGACATCCAAAGATTCAGAGATGATTGACAGATGGCTTCTTCCCAGTGAACACTTCTTTCATAGTCTTGTTATCTAGAGATCTATGAGGACATTGATTTTGTATGTAAATTGTTGTCTTTGTTGCCTTGCCCCACATAAACTTAGGTAGATCTTGATTGTGTATCATCACTTTTACACTTTCTTCAATGGATCTATTCTTTCTTTCTGCAACTCCATTTTGTTCAGGATTGTATGGAATTATCATCTCCCTCTTAATCCAAAATGCCTTACAGAATGCTATAATCTCTTTAGATGTATATTCTCCTCCATTATCAGATCGTAGTATCTTGATTCTTCTTTCTGTAAGGTTCTCCGCTTCGACTTTGAATTCTTGAAATTTAGTAAATACATCGTCCTTGGTTTTCATTAAGTAAACACAAGTCTTTCTTGAGTGATCATCTATGAATGTGACATAATAAAGATGTCCTCCAAGTGATTTTGGAGTCATTGGGCCACACACATCAGAGTGAATGAGATCCAAGATTTATTTTGACCGTGAAGCACTATTTCCAAACACCTTTGCAATGCACATCCTTTGCATACACCTTCATGATCTTCCTTTAGACTTGGTTTCCATCTACTATGGAATTTAGAGTTGGAAGTATTTTCAAATGCACATGATCAAACCTTTGATGCCAAAGTTCACATGGACTAATCTCAGTGTGAACTAGGGCATGGTTTATGAGAGATATTAATCTATAGAGACTTCCTTCTCGGATACCAATCACTTTTGCTTGTTCTATGCTTGAGCCTTTTGCCCATACAACTAATTTACCATCAATGAAGGCTACTCTATCTGCTTTATCTTCTAAGCTTCAAATAGAAAGTATATTTTTGTGAAAAATTGGAACAAACAGAATGTTGTTGAGGTGGATGTTGCTTCCATATTCAAGACTTATAGATGATGATCCAATGCCTTTCATTGGATAGATTTTGTTGCCTCCAAGTTCCATAGAGTATGCGGATTTTCCTTTTGATAAGGTCTTCAATTGATGGGAGTGACCAGTGATGTGCCTTAATGCATCGCTATCAATTACCGAGATGTCTTCGTCTTGTAATGTCCTAGATAGAGTCGAGAAGAGTCCTTCATCCCTTTCTTTGAGTGGTACCTTCTTTGAAGAGAATATGAGACTCCATACTTCCTCGATACCTTTCTTGAGATGGCTTGAAATCTTTTTGATGACCTTCTTCATTGTAGAGGATATCTTTGTGATGCCCTTAGAGAACCAAAGCTCTCATGCCATGTTGAGAATTCAATAGTGAATGTATATGTTAATTCTCTTAACTTGATAATTGTTTGTGTTATATCTTTACTTATTAGCTTTGATCTTTCTTATTCCAATGTGCAATACATCAAACAACTACCAAAACAGTAAGAACAATGACAATAATATACCCTGCAAGCCAGGGCCAAAACCCCTCCTCTTGAGGGGAAAACCCGAAAATCTCTTCTTATATTTCAGATATTTCAATTGATGAATACCATGACCTAGAATCAAACAAATATCCTCCAAGATCAAGTCTTCCTCGGCCTCCTGCTGAAATATCTTCGACCTCCCAGTGGATTCGAAATTTTGCTCCCCAGCAACTACTGCAATTGTTTTTTCTCCTCTAGGAGACTTTGATCTCCCTCTAACTGCCTTCCCCTTGACCTCGCTTAAGATGCCCTAGAAAACTTTCTCCCTTGCTTCAAAAACAAAACCTCAAACTAGCCCAGCATAGAAAACCTAACTTCGCACTTCCAGAAGAATATAAAGAGACCCAAACACTTCAACATTCTTCGTCCTTCTCTTCTTCGCACTTCCTTCTTCGACCTCTTTCTTCTGCCTTCTTCGCATGAGAGATGAGTGAATGAATGATCCAAATTGAGGACGACTTCTTCTTATATATAGGCTTCTTCAAGGGTTAACGTGTCTCTTCATGTAGGCCAACTTGACAACTCATTAGGCCGACTTGATCTTGGAGGTATTTTGACACTTCCAAAACAAAATAAATTCTCTTTACAATTTACAATGTGCCCATAGGGTCTTCCATATATGACAATGACTCTTATGCCTAGGACAAACCCTAGAAGCACTCAATGGTTGCTTTACCTATAAAATAAAAGAACTTGAGCATGAAACCCATGCTTCAATAATAATACTAATATTACTTTTTTTCATTTTACATTTACAATAATACATTTCATACCAATGAAGATCGAACCTAGTTACACAATTTTCAATGAAAACACCTCTGGATTATGATTTGGGATGAAGCCATTAGAAGTAGGAGATTTAAACAAACTTCACAGGATCAACTTGTCATTTGACCCTCCTAACACCAAAATATGTTGACGGTGTTGGATGCCCCCAACATTAGAAGGAGATCTCCCCAATGTGAAGTACTAATTAGACCTCACACCGTTTGGTGTAGGAGTCTCATCTAGTCATATGGTCTGACCACCATTGAAAAGGATTCAAAGATATGCATTGGTTACAATCGAACACAAGAGAACACAACACCACTTTGTGGCAGCGAGAATGTGAGCTTTGTGAGACATCCTATGTAAGGTGTACAACGGAGACTTCCGTGACTAGTGGGGGAACGAGCCACTGGTTAGAAAAGTAATAATGCTATCCTAAAGGGGGACCTAAGAAGAAAAAGAAAGGCTTGTTGAATACTTGCATATTAGTACACATAATAACAACAATCATTAAAGCATAACAACACTCATTCAATAATAGTCATAACTAAGAAACAAATTAGTTCATTAACTAAGTATGTGATTAAATCAACATATATCTTAAACATAACCATAATAGTCCAACTACATCTATGATACATGTATGAAGAAATGCCCGTTCATTGAAACTCTGATTAAAAGTGTAAGATCCCAAATACACCATTACATAGATGAAACGCTATATCCAATAGTATAACACAAAGCCACAACTTGCTTCTCTAAAGAATGATATATCTCCTATGTTTTACAAGAGAATCCAAGGAAAGACCTCTAGAATCAAAGCCCTCCAAAATGGCCCTTGCTTGAGTTATGAGGAGCTATTTGTAACAAGTAATAATGACCTTTGAGCTTCCTTATGACTCTTTGACTTCTATGACTGTTCATATTCTATACATGACTCATTACATTCCAATGTGTGGCTTTCACATTCCACGTGTCCCTTGGACTTCATTACATATCACTTTTTATTTTTTCACATGTGGTTCATGCATACCCATGGTCACTAGGTAGTCGCTACGTCCACGGTAAGAACTGGGTAGATCGACTCCGAAGGGGATCACACCCCTCGGCCTATATCTAGACCTGACCCCAAGAGCTTTCTGGTATTGACCCTGTGACCTCCCGATTGGCGAGGCACTGATTTGACCAGTTGAGCTAACTCTTGGGGCTACTCATTACATATCATTTATTACATAAGACAAAATAATAATGGGACAAAGACTCATCAAATTGATAACTAATTTGCTTCTACATGGAGCTCATTTGCACTATCCTCTTCTTAAGTTGATCAAATGTTACACTGCGTACATTCGTGACTTTGTTTGTTGATGGAGGTGTGATTCCCATCTCTCCGAATGGAAGATGACCATCTGTGAGAGGTTGTTCTTGTGGAGTATTTGGTTCTTCCTCCATTGGCTAGATGATATCTTCTTCCTCGAATTGTTCCCCTTCCAAATCTTGAGTCAACTATTCTTCTTCTAACCTTTGTGTTTCTTCTTCCTCCTAGGATTGTCTTTGTTCTTCTTCTTCTATCTTTTTCCTTCTTCTTCTTCTTCTAGTTGCTACCGGAGCAACTTATCCTGCTTCATCTTCTCCTCTTCTTCTTCTGCTTCTCTCATCTCCTACTCTGGCTAAATAGAGCCTATGTTTGAAGAATCAGCCTTTCGTTTTTTTCTGCTCTCGCCCGCCGAAACATATCTAATGCTTTTCTTAGGAGCTAACTTCCTTACTTGAGGGGTTATATGTTCCTCCTCCTGTACCTGCAAGTCTTGCGCTGGTAGGTCATGGGGTGAACTGGTTTCCATCCCTGGATGCTCCTTCATGTTTGCATTGAACCAATTATTTATCTTCTCATCTTCTGCTATAGACATTGATGAGTACCACGTAGTACAACTGAGCCTTTCACAGTGTTGCTTGACCACTCGTCTGGGATCATATCAATGAAAATATTTAGTGGCGAAGTGTAGGAGGTCCAGCGCCTGTATCTCTGCTATTGTCACTTTGTGGTTCTTTAAATCATATAATCTGATCCTCAATGGAAAAATGGGCAAAGGGGCTTTCTTCCTCCTATGAAGAATTCTTGACAATCCCTTGTGCAGCTGATTTGCTACTTCTTGCATGACCACCTTGTTGGTCATACATCATGGCATAAGATGAGGGTATATTTGACCACCGAAAAATCTTAGGTGTGTACCCTTAGGCGCTGCAAACCAGTCCACAATATCTTAGAGTGACTCCTTCCCCTGATCAGTCATACAAGGAGGATCAATCTTGAAGATCATCTAAAAGATAACTGCAAAGAAGTGCTCAACCAATTTGTCATACATGCCTCTGAAACTTAGTTTTTATAACACTCTACAGTGAAAGTACACTTGGAACCTCTCCTCATGGGTCCAGATCCATTTCGTTCCCGGGAACGCATAATTTGCACATATTCCATCTAATAGGAATGCATACATGTAGAATTTTTGTGCCTGGTTCGCCCTTAAAGATGTTTTTGCATGCCCTACATGTCGTTGCAATTCAAATGATAATATATCCATCCAATTGAAAACTCAGTCACATGTTACCACTATATTGAGCATATATATCCAATTCTCCTTGAACACCTCAACATTCTTCGGCCCATACAACTGACAATACATGGTTATCAAATATTGATATACATCCCTCAGAATCTTTGTCGGATAGACCACGGATGGGCGATGGTGAAACTTGGCAGACTCTCAACACCATGATTTGATAATGTCACGTGTGGCGAGGTCGACACATCTTGTGTAAAAGCTATCATTTGTATATTTAGTGGGCTTGAGCATCTTATAATATGTCTACGTATATTTACCATAATAGGTGGCGATTTGAACACCACTCTTAATGCAAATAACAAGGTGAGAGTCATCCATATGTGTGATGATCCATTCAATCACCTCTACACATAACATGATCGGGAATCTACATGTGATCCTATGCATCAGGGACTTCTTGATGTTGATGTACGCATGCACATCTTATAAGTCCTCAGCAAATCTTTCCTGCATGAATGTGTTGTATATCTTGCTCCATGTGACCTGTGTAGTCTTATCAATAAAGCATTAGGTATCTGCATATATAAGAATGTTTGGCTTTGTAAGTTTGATAGGTTCATTAGTGCTTACTTTTGAGGGTTCCTTGTGTTATCTTAGTTTTGCTTCATTGGTTTAATTTCAACAATGTAATTTTTATTATTCATAAGTTTTCTAAGTGCTAATAGTGGGATTGTGAGTGCCAATTGTAAAAAGTTGAAAAAAAGCGCTAACATATAGAATATCAACGTTTGTTGTAGATTTCTAAAATAAAATGCGTTGACAATTAGAGGATCAACGCTAGTTTTAAATTTTAAAGTTAAACACCGACCACTGGAGCATCAGTGCTCATTTGAATTTTAAAGTTTTGGAGGTCAATATCAACAGGGGTTGACACGGAACACGTCAATAGAAGAGTGGTAACCAATCAAGCAAGCGTTGACTAAGCAAAGGGTGACATGACATATTATGATTTCGCATGACATTTTTCCGTTGCTAAGAGGTAATCTTATGGTAAATGATTTCACAGAAGAAATTTTCGTAACCACCAATGATGTGAAGAATTAGTTCATTGTGTAATTTATTCGTCATGTTTTAAACTTATTTGTTTTGAACGATTCAATTGAGTGTGTTGTTAAGCCTTTGTATGTTTCATTCTCAGAAGGCAAATAAGTGATTATCCCAAAATCTGAGGTGGAATCCCACTCCCATCTCTGGTGAAAGTGTCTTTGACAATGGAAATTACGGGGAAAAGTGGAAAATTACATGGAGAGCCCAAAGGACCCGAGCTACTAGAGGCATATCCGGAAATTCAACAGTGTTTTCGAGAGGTGAGATGGGATGAGCTTTTCTTCCAACATACAAATTACCATGACAGTGTTGCCAGGGCCTTTGCCGAAGGTTTTGATCGCCAAGGAGTTAATGTTGGAGGGGTTTCTAAGGCACAATGCAAATTTTAAAAATTAATGGAAAGAAAAATCTAAATAAAAGAAAATTGTTTATTGCTCATGTCGCTGAAGTCCGGAGCAAATTAACAAAAAAAAAAAAAAAATTATGTGCCTTTTTGCTTGAAGTCCAGGGGAAAATATATTATATAATATATATATATAGTTTATTGCTCTAGTTGCTTGAAGTCACAGCCATAACGACTTCAGAATATAATTTTCTTTAAATTCACGTTAGAAACAAATTCTATTAATAACGCACTGATTCGAATAGTTAATGAGATTACCACCATCCATTTTTCACTTCGGCAAATTATGTAAAAGAGATCAAAGTTGTTATGTTCAATTATATGGTTCAAATTTTGAAGTATGCAGACATTGTTGGAATTGAGATGGGTCATACATTGTTTAGGAACGAAGTGCTGAATTATTTGGGCTTCACCACAAATGGTATACAACTCGATACATCACAACACATATTGTACCCACAAGTCAGGATCCTTTAAGACAAAATTCTACACCTCAAAAGTCTTAGCTTGGCTATCTGTCAACTGAGATTCGTTCATGACTCCTGTAACATAATACTCAAAGTTACATAGATGTTATACAAATCTATGTAAATGGAGAGCACATAATACAGAGGAATTGAAGATTGATTGAATGCAAAGAAGTTCTCAAATCAATTTAGGGTGGGTGCAGACCAACTCAACTACAATCATTCAGCGTTCAACTGAAACATACCATCACTATTGAAATATATCAATCACACAGACTTCATGTTCCCCCAATCGTACACATACTCAAGCACACAATAAAACTAAATTTAGAAATCAAATAAGTGGTAAATTTGCATATTTATCGACAGAACATTTCAATCAAGTTGCACAACTTTCACCATTGGGATATTAATGCAGTTAGCAATAAAGGATGGGTCACATGGGTAATGGTCATGCATGAAGCTCCACTTACATGTGCAGCTTGCTCTTCCCAATGCACTCTTTTCACTACCATTGTAAGACGATTTATCACGAACTCGTAACCTTCATTGTTTTGAAAATGTAGGGATTGATTTAAATGCAGCAATTGATTGATGGACTTAATGCAGAGACTGATTGATTAAAAGAAAGAATTGGGATGGGTGCATCTGTGCAACCTACAATGTTGTACCATATGACTTTCATGATCTTACCAAAAAGCCCATCTGTCAATGCATTCATTGGACAAATTTTCAAATAAAACTTGTACATAAGATTGTTGTGAGATTCAAATTTTGGACATCTCAACTTCCATGAATCTAAGTGCAAGTTGGGTTGTAAAGCAGTCCATAAGAGGAGTACATACTAGTAATAATTACAAAATAAGAGAAACAAGGTCAAGGATAATGAAATCCAACATAAATAAAATAATTTATTTTTAAAAAATAATTTAAATGGTTTGCATAACGTTTACTTAATTTAATGCCCAGTCAATCAAATATCAAATGCGATATACTAGACTTGAAAAGATAACAAAAAGAGAGGAGATAAAATAATAATAAAAACATAAGGAAAAAGAGATAAAAGGAGTAAGTCATGTAAGAAGATATAATTAATATGAATGGAATGGTGGTAGTTA
>APFE031581704.1:119491-137522 GCA_000404065.3 Pinus taeda
TATACACATTATAAAAACTTGTTTATGTATTTATTATGTTTCCTTATTTTAAAATGAATTCTCATTTCACTCCTTATTTGCCCATTAATAATATGAATGTCAACAACCATTTTTATTCCAAAGGCTAAAAGAGGCTATACTCACCTCATCTTAAGACTATATTTACTCCAGCAAACAATTTCGAGGCTACACATGTCCCTATAGGCTAATACACAGTCTCACTAAGAACGTCCTCACTTTTCATTATTTGACATGTATCCTATACATAGCAACTTTTATTCCAAAGGCTAAAAGAGGCTATACTCACCTCATCTTAAGACGATATTTACTCCAGCAAACAATCTCGAGGCTACACATGTCCCTATAGGCTAATACACAGTCTCACTAAGAACGTCCTCACTTTTCATTATTTGACATGTATCCTATACATAGCAACTTTTATTCCAAAGGCTAAAAGAGGCTATACTCACCTCATCTTAAGACGATATTTACTCCAGCAAACAATCTCGAGGCTACACATGTCCCTATAGGCTAATACACAGTCTCACTAAGAACGTCCTCACTTTTCATTATTTGACATGTATCCTATACATAGCAACTTTTATTAAGAAACAAGTGTGAATCCACTAAACTAGTTTTTATTGAACATTGCAATCTCACTAAGAATGTCCTCACTTTCGTTTCATTATTTGGAAGTGTATCCTATACATATCAACTTTTGTCAACTTTTGTTAAAACTATAGGCTAATACACAATCTCACTAAGAACGTCCTCACTTTTGTTTCATTATTTGACATGTATCCTATACATAGCAACTTTTATTAAGAAACAAGTGTGAATCCACTAAACTAGGTTTTATTGAACATTGCAATCTCACTAAGAATGTCCTCATTTTTGTTTCATTACTTGAAAGTGTATCCTATACATAGCAACTTTTGTTAAGAACAAGCGTGAGTCCACTAAACTAGGTTTTACTAAGCATTGCAAAGTAGCCATTGTTCAATAAAACCACTAGGATTAATTGTTGAGTGTAGACCTTTAATATTGATGAGTGTTGGATTTAGCAACACAGTTGGTGGCGCAAGCTTGTAAAACCAATCTAAAAAATAGACTAATTAGAGTTTTCAATGAGCAAAGAAATAGCAAAGTAGCATTGTTATTTTTGAAGAGGATTCCTGTTGACAAAATGGGTAGGCTAAATGGGTAGGCTATAGGCCTACCATTTACAAATCAAAGCTAAACTCTTCAACGCTGCTCCTCATTCCAAAGATGGGTATTGAATGTAAAACAATATGGGTATTGAATGTAAAACAAATAGCATAGAATTAATGCGTTTCATCCCATGCAAACTGAATCAAGGACCTACATAATGCACCAGATAATCAATAAGGTCCAACAATATCTTAATGCACCAGATCATCAATAATGTCTAACAATATCTTGGCAACAATGATACCAACTTATTCAGAATTGAACTAACCTTTTAGGCTAAAATATTGAATAAAATATTTTGAATAACCAAACCATATATTTTATAATTAATTAAACAAAAAAAAAATTTGTGGAATTTTTCCCATTATTTTATCTCGCTCCATTTTTGCATTTTTTAATCCCTACAAACATTTTTTTTCTATAATCTGGGTTTCCCAAGCTCTTTCGAATAGTTAGAAAGAAAGTTAGACTTCTTTTCGAATATATTTATTCCTATTTTGAAAAAATAGGAATATCTAGGTTGGCAACAAGAAAGTTTGGTTTCATACACTCATATTTTGCATCTATTTATTTCCTATTAAAAAAAAAAAAATAGAATATCATTTTTGACAACGATATCAATTAGTGAAGACGGTAACATATTATGTAACCTACAAGTTTATTGTGTGCACAAGAATATAAAAAGATACAAATATGTTTCTTGATAACCATATCAATTTGTGAAGATGGTAAAATATTTATGTAATCTCGTGTGCCCTAGAATATAAATTCCATTGCATAAAAATATAAAACATTTAGTAGTGTGGCAAATGTGGAAGTGCTCTTTATACACCTGAATGACAAATTAAAGCAACATTTTCCTAAAGACTTGGTCTAACGACTAATAACCAAACTTCTCTAAGGATTATCCTTAACCAACTCTCTCGATCAAATCGCTCATTATTTGTTAGTGATTCTAACAACCTTATCAAACACATCATCGGCTCTGGGAATCGCATAACAGATCCGTGCTCTGGGAATTTGATTTGATAATCGTTCCAGTTAGGCAAAGTAATCGATTTTGATTTGATTTGATTAGTTAAGGTATGTTACGTGGGCATATTTTGGGACTTTCACAAAGCATCAGACTAGATATGTAACACTTGGACGAATCTCATTAAATTATACTTTGGGTCTGGAAAATTTCATGACTCTGTTGCTATCATGGCCAATCAAGATAGCAAATTCTACCTAATCATTGTGATGCTTCTCTGATTGGTTTCTAATGTGTAGACTGAAGATGTAAATGGTGAATGTTCTAGTTTTTGTTTATTAACGTGTAGAAAGATTTGGTTCCTACAAATAAGTGTCGAATAGTTCAAATTATTATGAATAGTTCCCTTCTGGAGTAAAAGTTATTTGAAAGATCAAAGACTTTCATTTATCATTGTCTTTCAGAATATCCAAACCCTACTCAAACCATTCTTGCGTTAAGTAAAATAGGAGTAACAAATTATTTTTACTGCAAACCAGCTCTATCACCTTTATAATCCATTCAGTTGTGAATGAAGTACTTCTAATATGTGGCTGAAAGTATAGAGACGACCCACAGAAACTAGTGGATGCACCAAAATAAATTGAAAGAAAAAGCTATATGATATAAATTGGATGTCTTCTCATAATATGGATACAGCTTCACTCTCCTTAATTTCAAAATCACCCATGTTAGGTAAGATGCATTAATCAAAGAAAAGCAGATTAAGTAATAAGTAAAGTGGTTAACGTCCCAAGTGTTTCTTCATATCAAATTTTTGAAGATTTTATTTAAATTTTAATCTTATTTAGATGTAAAAGTTAATTATAAATCTATCATATTCACTCAAATCAATTATTTGTAGAAAAATAGAAATTTAATATTAGTAAAAAGAATGATATAATTTTAATCTTAAGGGTTAGCCATCTCAAGGGTTAGCTCAAGTGATCTAAAGTTAAATAACTTTTACTCTTCAATTCTCTTAGAGTGAGACCCAGTAATCAGAGCTGGCGAATACTCTGGAATTTCTTATGCTTTCATTCCAAGTGAATAAAAATGATACAATCTTAGTCCAACAAGGTCATACAAGATCTTTATCTTAATTGTGGGGACCTTTCAACAGAGCAAAGCCTCAACCCCTTTCTCAATCTTCGAGGGAGTAAGGAAATATTTACATTCATAAAGAACTGCAGCGTCTCGAGGAACCAATAAAGAAGAAGACACCCTAGCTCGCTGAGTAATTTGGTGATCATTTTGGTTTTGACTACTCTCTTGAGAGAAAAAGACCAATCCTAGTACCACGATCAAAATTCTAATATCTAATAGTCATTCCCGCTGTTTACCCGCACTGGGTTGAATTCTTTCACTTTTAAAGCACTGGGCAGAAATCACATTGCATCAGCGTCAGCAGGGACCATCGCAATGTTTTGTTTTAATTAAACAGTTGGATTACCCAAGTCCGTACCAGTTCTAAGTTTTCCGCCAAGCCCAGGGAGTCGCAATGTTTTATTTTAATTAAACAGTCGGATTACCCCAGTCCGTTACCAGTTCTAAGTTTTCTGCCAAGCCCAGGGATTCGCTATGGTTTCGCTAGATAGTAAATAGTACCAGTTCTAAGTTTTCCTCGGTTTCGCTAGATAGTAAATAGTACCAGTTCTAAGTTTTCCTCGGTTTCGCTAGATAGTAGATAGGGGCAGTGGAAAACTCGTTAATCCATTCAAGGGCATCACTAATTAGATGGAAGGCACAGAAAAAGCCCCAACCGAAAAGGTAAGGCACATAAAAAAACGCTGAGTTCGATCCACATAAGGCCTGTGAAAACAAAAACAAAAAAAATCAGCTTTGTCTACATCAATCCGTCTGTGAAGAAATGAAAAGAACATTCAAATGGAGCTTATGTTGTTACTCAGGAGATGAGAAGCAGAATATAAAGCTACAACTTACGGGGCGAGAAAGAAAAAAATAAAAAATAAAATGTCTCAAGGTCTCGAGCCACGGGGTGAGAAGTGAAAAAATAAAAAATAAAATGTCATAAGATCTCAAGCCGATTTAAATTGAATGTAACAATAAGCCTTGGGATCTCAAGCCTCTTGGAATTGAATGTAACTTTTCAATAAGACAAGACTTGGGATCTCAAGCCTCTTGGAATTGAATGCAACTTTACAATGAAGAAGATCACAAATTAAAGGTAGTGTGGATTTAGTTTTCATCTGGTTATTACTTCAAATCCTGTGGGAATCTTGGTGATACCTTGGCCCTCTTCAAAGCCGTCAATTCGAAGAATAAAACTTCTGATAAAACTTAATTTGTGCTTTGAGAAGGGGTTCTCTAATTCGATTCAATCTAATTGTTAGAGCAAAAATACACACCGATCAATTAGGCATCTGGAATAGCTCGTAATAGAAAGACCAGCCTATAATGCATTCCGATCATCTATAAAATAGGCGTGCAACAAATGTTAATGAATATCCACAACAGATGTTAATGAATATCGCCCCGATCTGAGCCACACAGGCCGTTAACATGGCTGGATTTTTGCCAACAGGGTTTTAAACCAGTGGCCTTCAGGTCATGGAATGCCTTAACAGTACACCCATCATTGTATATTCTATATCCCATGGGCTAAGGCTACATTTTTTTAAGCTAACTAAAACTAAAAATAAAATTACGTTAAGTCATAACCCTTGTCTCTACTGGTTACCCCTTCTCTCAGAGGGCTTTTGGTTCACAGACAGTCCTTTCAGTGAAAGGAAAACCGAATTATAATAAATTACCCGGAAACAATGTAATGCAAACAAATACTTGTCAATAGCATTTTCGATATAATCATGTATGAACCACGGTTTTAAGTCGATTTGAAGATAATATCCAATACTGGGAATTTTATAGTACTAGTGCTTTTCCAAGATTTTAATGATTAAAGATACATTATAACAAGCCCAAAATGTTGGGAATTTTATGATGTAAGTAAATTAGTATAACTATGAACAAATATTAAAATTACAAATCTTTATAAGCTTTAAAATTATGACTTAAGATGAATTTAAGCGTTTTTTAAGGTTGACCTTAAAGTTCATTCTCTAAAGAATTGGACATAAATTTATTTCCATTTTGTTCGCAAAGAAGAATCAAGATCCATCCCACTCTTTATGGTGGGGGCAGGGAAGCACTCTCTATGGTGGGGGCAGGGAAGCACTCTCTCGACGCAATTAACATTTACTACATAGAATAAATAAATTCTTCCCTTCAACCCTGCCCTAAATAGAGAAAAGCACTCTCGATGCAATTAACGTTACCACTGAAATCTATCAAATGGGATAACCTCTTTAGTCTGAAATCTATCAAATGGGATAACCTCTCTAGTCTAGATATGATGTAGCACGTTGGTCGTTGGACAGGGAACAAGCAGTGGGAGGACAATGAAAGAAAGAACGGAAGAAAATTCAAAAGCCCCAATCGTCACTCCATTTGATCATTCCCTTCGACACCGCTTAAACGTTCCCACGCAACCTCTCTACTCCATGAAGTTGCACAAAATCTAGCAACAAGGACATCAAATGGGTTTTCTCGTGATATGGGGAAGAACTGTTTGTTATGCCCAGTAGGAGTCACACAACAATCCACCTCTTCAAGGTCTGCTGTGAACTATTGGTCAGAGCTTGTTGCATATAACATGATAATCTGTGCTTAAACCAGAAAGCAGTAGTGCTGAAAACCATGGAATAAATGAAATCATAACTGTGGATGCTACATTTGAGAAATTATAATCAGTTCAGTTCAAGATGTATCCTGGACTCACAAGTTCTTATATTTATTTTACTGAGTTGTAATTAACAAAACTTGGATCTCCCAACTTCAGATTTTCATACGTACAGCATGTTGGGAATATAGAGGACATGTTCTACCAAGGAGATCAACTTAAGCTTCAAAAGAAAAACCACCATATGCTCAGAGATGAGAATGTGATACAAGTATTAAGCTTGTTGATCTGTCGGTAATATCAAGGACAAATTTCTACTAAAGAAGATATTTACAGTTTCAAAAAATGTAACCTTATGCTCAAAAATGAGCGTGTGAGAATTAGTAACAAGAATCAAAGTTGTTGACAATTTACATAAATAATAATCAGTTCAGGACGTGTCCTGAGCACGCGAGTTCTTTATTTACTTTATTAGTAATTAAGAAATTAACATGGATTTCATAACTATAGGTTTTCATAGAGGGATGACAGCTTGTTTGGCATATCATGGACATGTGTTCTACCAAGGAACATGTACTTGAGAATCAAAAAATTACACCATATGCAGGCCCTTTGTTGAACATAGTGAACAAGCCCGTCTCTGTTGACATACAAGTGAGTTTTAAATCAGTGTCCAAATGCTGCCAAACCTTTGTAAAAGTCATCTGCTACTATAAAAGGAATTCATAGAGACTGTTTTTAGTTGATGGGTCGTTCCCAAATCATAACTTTGTGAAAAGAATGGCAGGCAAAGAAAGTTAAAAATCTGGTTTCTCTTTCGATAATGATTTCCCTGCTCTTATGCCTTTAATAATAGGTCCCAATATATTGACATCGGAAGAGGGAAAAGGGTCGAGGATAACATTCACAAAAATCCTTGACCCTGCTTTGTTTTGTTTGCAAGACACTTTAGCTGTCACAACTTTAGAGTTTATCAATCTCAGCACGTTTATTATTACCACTGTCTGGCATTCTGACCTTGAGGCAAAGACCTTCGCTATCAAGATGGTTACTAAGGGTAAACAAATCACTATTTCTCTGGCCTAGTATATCATAAAATGTATTCATGAAACGTGTCACATATAGACTCCACTGCAAACTCACTTGTTTATGCTAATTATGTTAGCTGAAGCACATATGAACATTAAATATTAGCTCCCCTGCTTTGAATTGCTTCGATTGCAGGAACTAGGGATTTCTTGTGAGAAGTAGGAAGCCAATCTAGTAATCTGAAGTCCAAAGCTATCTAGGATACATAAGAGTACACTAAAATTCAATATGCAAGATGATCAAGTTCAGTGGATCTACTGTCAGCAGAAGATCTTGACAATGGTGTTATGTTGGCAGGTGATTCCATTGACCTTGGTAGGAAATCACTAGAATATCAAAAGCTAACTTAAGGCAGTAACTTTGAGGTCTCGTCAAATGGTGCAGGCAAATGTTTCAGTCGGATAGAGGATCAGCATAACTAACATTACTTTTACCATGATAGACAGAGCCCACTGCTGAAGAAAAATTCGAAGTGTATTGGAAGTACAACATGCAATGTGATAACAGTTAGTTCTCAAGTCAGTATTCAAGCCATGGTAATCAAGTTTGCCTCCCTGCCAGGAACAAAATTAAAAATGCCATGGTAATAATCATTTGATAGAGCAAGAAAGCTTGGATGAAGAGAAAACTGGGAAATGTCAAAAGATTTAGACATTCAAACAAATATGTTATCATCATTCATTCAAGTTCCTTCACCTTTCTCATGTTATAATATGCCTCCACCTTTGAAAACAGCCGAAGTGTACATCAAATTCAGCATATCTGACTTTTTCTAGCCCCCTGGTTGATCTTTGTAAAAACCTCTCAGACAAAGACCTCACATAAACTATGTGCATAAAAGAATGTGCATTCTCGAGCATTTCCTTTTTTTCAGTAATGGTGCTGAAAAGTATACAACAGTTCTCAATTCCAAAAGAGTTACTCATAAAAACAATATACTGACATTTTATAAGAGTTATCATAAAAGATAATGATTTCTTAAATTATCCATGCAATGCTTAAACAAAAATAGAGAAAACAACAGCAAAACAAAATCAGATAAAACAACAGCAAAAATAACTATGTGGGTGGTAAAACAAAAATAAAAGACAATATCAAATCATCTTATTATCCTCCTTCCCATTACATTGGAAGAGGTAGAAGTTAGAACATAAAATACTGTAATTTTGCAACTTGTCATGACATTCTTCAAGAAAAACACAGAAAATAACCGTGAAAACAACTGTCTGTGGGCCTGTAGAGTCATTTCAGAAAACAAACACCTTTCATGCAAGCTTCAATTGCGGACTTCATTCAAGAATCGAGACAGCCTGGGAGTTTTTCAGAAAACACTCTTTCTGCAAGCTCCATCTTCCATCTTCTGGACCTATAAGACATGTGATACCAGAGGGAGATTGTATAAAGAATAGGAGTGATAGAAGACTGATTGCAGACAAACAGGACTCATGGGAGGCTCATTGCAAAAGGATGCTAACAGGTCAACGATGATCACTCACTGCACATAAGATGACAAGGTAATGATGTGCAATATGGATAAAGGCATGAGTGGTCACTACACATAAGATGATGGGGTAATGATGATTGAGATGGATACAAATAAAGGCTATGTCAAATGGTTCAGGGTCAAGTTTGGGTTGGCAATTACTAGGTTCGATTTGAATTTGAATCTTTTGATGAGGTTGGGATGAGGTTCGCCATTAGGTTCATATATATATAATCAATTATAGAATCAAATAGTTAAAATCAACATGAGAAACATAAAAAAATGCTATCACAAACATCAGAACTGCAAGGATAAATTGCAAGCTTGAGTTGTGACATGAGGTTATGAGTTTTGATCTATGGACTTGATCAATAGCTATGGGGTTCTATGAAGTTCACCAAACTTCAAAAAAAATTAAGGCTCACCAAAATTTGAACCTCAAAGTTAAAGTTCGACGAACCTTGTGACACAGAATAGAGGTATGACTGGTTAGCAAACATAAATGACAGGATAATTGAGATGGAAACGAACAGAAATTGTCTACAAGAAAGAGGTGGAAAGAATATGCAAGCCATCAGTTTCACAACAGCACAGACACTGACATGAATTGGAGAGAGAGCATCATCAGGCATAGCTGAGAGACAGGAAGTAGCAGCAAATGGAACAAATTTCTCCCACTGAACACCTTACAAGTACCCTGCATTTGGATTTTAATGAGATTTAAGGCTTCAGAACTGTGAGAGAGAACAGGAGAATAAGATGTCCAACAGATCAACAGCCCTAAACGCTGAATGCAGCAGCCAACAAGACATGAAAACCAACAAGGGTGAAGGGATGTCTACCCACACACTGCAGCAACAGGGTCTCAACCAAAATCAAGCAAGAGAAGTGTGAGAACACAACCAAAAGGCAAGATACCACACTCGCCCTTGCAACCCCCAATTACAGCAAGCAAAGTTTTCCAGATGGGGGCCATGGAAGGAACAGCACAAGATGGGCAAGAGCTGCAGACAGCTTCAATCTACACCAGATTCTAAGACCACCCAAAGTGGGATATCTGTTTCAGAACATCTATAGACGTGGAATGGACCATCCAAGACATTGTAGAAAGAAACCTGCATTTGGATTTTAAAAAGATTTAAGGCTTCAGAACTGTGAAAGAGAACAGGAGAATAAGATGTCCAGCAGATCAACAGCCCTAAACACTGAATGCAGCAGCCAACAAGACATGAAACCAACAAGGGTGAAGGGATTTTTACCCACACACTGCAGCAACAGGGTCTCAACCAAAATCAAGCAAGAGAAGTGTGAGAACACAACCAAAAGGCAAGAAACCACACTCGTCCTTGCAACCCCCAATTACAGCAATCAAAGTTTTCCAGTTAGGGGCCATGGAAGGAACAGCACAAGACAGGCAAGAGCTGCAGACGGCTTCAATCTACTCCACCTCAGATTCTAAGACCACCCAAAGTGGGATATCTGTTTCAGAGCATCTACAGATGTGGAATGGACCATCCAAGACATTGCAGACAGTAATGCTGATAATATTGATCTATTATGGAGCAGCTGATTCTACAAAGAAGATAGAAGAGGATAAAACCAGACATGGTACATGGGTTTTGGTTTTGCTGAAAGACATACAATACTAAATTTTCGTGGCTAGAACCAGCCATGTAGTGGGAGTAGAAAATCTGTCCAACCCCTCGAACCCCTCACCAGCATGGGTTAAGCAGGATAGGTACACTGCAATAGAGTTCAGTATCGTGGAAAACAACATAATGATCAAATGCATACTCACAAGGTTCATCAAACACTGCTCACGAGATAACGATCAAGTCACGAAGAGACAGAACTATTGTCCTGCTAAATTTGGACAACTCAGTCTTACAACATTTGACTATAGTATCTTGGGAGATGAACAACATGTGACTTTAGGGCAATACTTGAGGTAAGCCTTCATGGTCAAAATCTCAGTTTAGTGCGGGTTAGGATCAGACCAATGTTTTCATTGTTCCTTCCCCGTTACATTTTTTATGGATAATAAAGGTTGTTAGCAAAATCTGCCTGATAAGCTTTAGATGTTAAAAATGGCACACAAAGACTCGATCAGAAGAAAGTTCGGGATTCCATCTCTTGTTGCTAATGTGATTTGCGTGGTCTAATAATAGAATACCTATTTACTAACCAAAAAAAGTATGTTCAAATAACGGCGATCTATTATATTAGCACCATGGAAAAACTATCACAGCACTGAAAATAGGACTCAAAATCGCAAACCATCTTGAAACAAATATAGATTATAACACAAGGATTCAGAGTGAGCAACAGAAATAATATAATCCCTCATCAATTTTTCCATTGACACCCAAAACATTATGGATGGCACACAAAGACTAGATCAGACTATATGTTTTTGCTATGGAGATTAAGATCAGACAAAAATATTATTGATGTTCCTTCTGTCAGAATTTTTGTAGGGGCATCAGATGATATTAGCAAAATCAACCCGATTAGCTTTGGAAAATGAGAAGGTACACCAAGACTAAGTCAAAACATTGATCCGAACCCCATCTTTCTTCTTGTTTATGTGTTCTATGCGGCATATTAATAGAAGCTCTATTTACCAAACCAACGAACACGTTCAAAGTAATTGATATCCATAATATAAGCAATGAAGAAAAATCATCATAACATTTAAAAGGAGGTCACAAAATAACAAACCATCTAGAAACAAATATAGAACATAACACATGATCATAAGCATTTTAAAAAAGGATTCCAAATGAGAGACATAAATAATATATCCTGGACAAATTTGTCCATTAATACCCAAAACACGAACACAGATAAAAATTCTAAAATCAGAGGCAAAAACCCTAAAACTCCAATCAGGCGGTCAGCATGACTGCCCCGCCTGCCTCCTTGATCTTCTTCTCAGCCAGCTTAGAAATAAGCTTGGCCTTCACGACGATGGGTTGCGAGGGCAGCTCGCCCTTACCCAATACCTTAAAAAACCCAAACTGAGTGACATCTATTAAAGGAGCACTGTCGGGGGTGGCCTTGGCCTTGACGTCCTCGGGTACCAGAGACCACAGCTTGTCAATATTAACGATAGGACAGTGATAATGGTTCCTCAGCTTGTGGAAATGCCTCATACCAACCTTACCAAAGTAGCCGGGATGGTATTTGTCGAAGAGAATGCGATGGTGGTGCATACCTCCAGCGTTACCCCTACCACCTGGATGCTTCCTGTGCTTGCCGATACGCCCGTGGCCTGCGCTCACATGCCCTCTCTTCTTCCTGTTCTTCTTCAGTCTGGTCGTCATCCTGCTCGGCCTCTCCTTCCTCTTCTTCGCCTCCGCCTCTTCGTCCTCCCACAATAGAGCTTTCTTCGGTCGTTTGTAGGGTTTTGAAGCAAAACCCTAATTTCGTTGGCAATCCAATTTCGCAAATCTGTGCGCATTTACCGTCAAAGCAAAATAAAAATCAAAATAAAACCCTAGTCAAAGCAAACGTTGGAAAACCCTAGTGCACTTAGAAATTAAAGGGTGAAGAAAAGCTAACGCCATAGAGTGTCCTGCTACCCCTATAAGGTTCTTTGGCGTAAGTATACTTTTATTGAAAGTTGAGGTCGCTTGAATGGTTGGGAGGTAAGTTTCGTATTTTGTCTTTCTTTGTTAAAATTTGTTATGATACTTTAGTTCATTGTAAAGTTAGAATGAGGGTTTTTTTTAGTGTATTTATAGATATCTCAATTTTTATTAAGTTATTAGTTAAGTATTCATGTTGGCTATTGGCATTAGTTGAGGGGTTATAATACCAATCAACCATATTTGAATATGGGCCTTGTCTAGGTAATCTCAACTAAATTTTTTATGATACTTTGGCTTATTGTAATGTTAGAAGAAGATATGTCCCCATGATTGGGCCCTTCTTGCGAGTGTGTTTCTAGACATCTCAATCCTTGCTAAGTTATAAGTTACTAGCTAAGCACTCACATATGGGTTATTGGCATTATTTTATGGGTTATAGTGGAAATCAACCATAATTGAACATGGGCCTCATCTAGGTAATCCCAACAAGTTATCAATTCCTCAAATATTGAAAATAAATAAAATTGTACCTTAGTTATTGGTTGCAAATGAAATCTTCTCTTTCCATATTAGTTTAAGTTATAGGTCAATCTAAGTGAGGCCAAGAAAAGGTATTAGTCTAAATTACAAGTCAGCTGAAATGAAGCTAAGAGATTGAGATGGGAATAGGAGGAGATGAGATAACATAAGATAATAAGATAGTTATATTTATGTCCAACTAATGACCACAAAGTAGGTCAAAGGGACTATCGAGTACAATGATGTCCATATAAAGCGGGAGAACCAAACGGTCTCCTATAAAAGATACAATGCATGAAGTAAATCAACATTTGGCCCTAGCAGAGAAAATCCAAGAGCTAATAGGTTTGAGGATCAGACCCATCTCTCCTAACATCGGAGGTTGAATGAAGAACATTGAAGAAACTCAACAAAGTTTGTTGGCCCGATGAAGAGTCGGTGGAAGGTGCAGATTGTCCACTAAATAGTTACCTGGGGGAGTTTGCGCGCTGCTGAGATCTAGAGGACCTAGTCCGCCTCCTAGGAACGAATCTGAGACGGATATGCTATTGAGATCTCGTGTGGAGGGGTGAGGTCCCATGGATCTTCATTGATCTAGAGTCTGGATATGTACTAATATCAATCGAGCTCTTGGTACCCCTGTCTGAAGGTAGTACCCTAAAAAATGTTGTGATCCTCTATGTGTGGTCTATTCTAATGGGAGGCTAAAGAATATGCGCTCGAAACTTGAGAGCCTCCTACATATATAGGGCCAAACATCTCTGATCGGGATACCTGAAAAAGTCGGCGAGGGTCTAAGAATCTTTGAACAAGTAATGGAACCTTCCTCTAATCTCATAGTAGACAGGGCATCCAAAAATGAAATGCACAACAGGAGTGTGTTGAGGCATCAACTAGGTTCAAGTTAGCATGGACCCTACTTTTTTTCCCAAAACTTCATACCTCCAATTTCATTTTAAAGTATGCATCTCTTGAATTATCTTACTTTTGATTGTTTTTTGTTAATTATATGGAATGATTGCATAGACATTAATGCTTTGTGATTGAACACAAAATATTATGCTTTTTATCATGTTTGAGGTTGATTAGTTGCGTTAATTGAATTCTCATTTTCACCTTGATGACAATTTCACTTACACTGGTTCAATGCATATCTTTCCTGCTAACTTGTGTTTCTTCTGTGAGATTGTCCTGACTCCTTAAAGCATGTGATTGATTGATGGCTTATCAATTTTAAGGCTTATTGCACTTTCATGCTTTGTGCATATGTCTTCATGCCTTGTTTTCATGGGTGATAATGAAAGACAAAATGGAATCGTAAGTATCAATGAATAACACAAGATTGTACAAGGAGTTAGGCATCTAGTTGACAAGCGAGAAAGTGTTAAGTATCACACATGCACAGGAATGTCTTGAAGGGATGATGAACAAACATTCAACATTACTATAATACATTGTTATGGCATCATCTCTAGCATAATAATGTAGTGTACTTTTTGGAAAAAAAATTGAAGTGTTGATGATACGAACATGATGCATTCCAAGGTGTTATGTTTTGCATCACATTTGCATTTCAGTGAGCATTTCCAATGTCATGTTTTCTTATTTGTGCATTTTCTACCATCATTTAGCAATGGTATGGATGTTGTTGAATTTGACGCAACATCCTCAATCTGACAAATATGCTTGGGAAAACCACCGTCAACATTACTTGTATGTCTTTTTGGCATCAAACCCATGAAATTTGCATCATATTAGCATTGTATTGCACCAAGGTTGACTTCAAAGGCATCGTATTTGTGTCATAGTTGCATCAAAATCCAAATCAATTTAGTCTTTTAGGAACATTTGCATCATGTTACATTAATTTGCATCATAATATGTTCACACTTACATCAATTATTGTATCATGTTGCATCATATTAATTCAAATTGCATTGTGTTAACATCAAAATTATGACATAATTACTATTAGTTATTATTGTTGTTGTTGTTTTATTTATTTAACTAATTAAAAATATATATACACTGTGGGAAAACCTATCATAACTCATTTGTCAAACTAGCAGTGGGGATAGTGGTCATTAGCCGTTATCCGCGTATGCAGGTTTACTCATCATTGTTATTCAAGGAAAACCACACCACCTAGAATTACCCACTTGTTGTCTATAAGGGGGCAAGATTTCTCCTGTCGAATGCCTATGGATCTTGGGTCATTAACATGTTTCCTTATGTCTAAAGAAGACGGTCTCTTAGTCAAGGAGAAGTAGTTTTAGAGTATACTCCAAACCCCTTTATTTTATTATTATTCTTTAATCATTTTTATTGATTTATTTAATTATTATCGAATCCTTAATTTTATTCCAAAAAAAGAAAAAAGGTATTTTTTATTAGATATAAAAAGGCCACGTTTTACATATACTTGTAAAAAAAAAAATGAATATACAACCAAATTAGCTCATTGGTTCAATCCCCTAAGGCCTACAGACACTCTTAAATATTGTCAATCATTTCCCCAAATTAGATTCATTTTTGTTCCAAAAAAAATCCTAAATATCCACCACAACAAAATTCCTATCTTCCCCATTCTCAACAAATTTGATGAATCTAGTCTCTAAATACAATCTTCTCATATGGGAATAACCATATGAGATCCATAAATTACATAATTGCATTGCGGCTTAAAAGCCACAATAACATAAAGACTAACAACTATATTTAGATCACATTTGATGACTCCAATGCACAATAACAATCCTTTGAGAAGGAAGTAATAGTTATAAACATAAGTACATATCCTTGTTGATGGAGATTGAGTAAATTAAATAGGAAACTTAATCACCAAAGGCTATCAAATCCCTTTCCTTAGTTGTGATTCGTATCTAACTCTATTAGTAGTCATGTATTAAGTGTTTAAAGTAAATATCCTTTCCTTTGTTTGTATTATATTTGATAACTCCAATACATTATAACAATCCTCGTGGAGGAATGCTCAACAAGGCACAAGTATTAAACTAAAAGATAATGCAACAAATATCGTTTGTTGCCTTGTTCGCAATAGGTATAATGAAGTAGCCCATATCAACAATCTTCTCATAAAAGGGAACAGGTTGAATACAACAAATACATAACCTACAACCCACAACATTTAATTAAACATGTTATCTAATCACATTAGATTAATAAGCCCAAACTAGGTTACAATCTTCCAAAAACCATAAAAATATAACATGCTTAACAACATAGCCTTGTCCAATTCCATATTATACTAAAACAGATTCCTCAATTTCCATAAGTTGTGATAACCTTGTAAACACACCCTCCCCCTTACCCCAAAACCCAATCAGAGTTAGAAGGAGGTGGTTACTCTATTGATCCAACTCCCAAGGCATAGTTATGGGAACAAGATCTAAAATTTTCAACTTTTTTAACCTTTCTCAAAATTTCAAATGGACCACATCATTGCATTCGTCTCGTCAAGATGATTCCAACAATATAAATTTCATCTCAATCCGACTTACAGATCAACAGTTATGGCCCTTTAATGATTGGTCTTTTATACCCCTCCACTTCATTACGACCTCCACGTGGCAGCCTCAAAGTAGCCCATGTGGCAGGTGATAAGTTTGTACCCCACGGCAGCGAGTCCACATGGCACCTACATTGCCACCATAGATAGGTCCACGTGGCAGGCATGTAGCCCAAGTAAGGTCAAGGTTGGCCCCTTCCTTACTGCAATCTGAATTGGTTATCAACGTTGGGCCCGACCTTGACCTCCGACCTAGTTCGAGGTTGGCCCAACTCCCATTAGCGTTGCAAATGCATTGGGTCAGGACAAGTCTGACCTCGACTTGGCCGACTGCTCGACCCGTCTCGACCTCCAATCTACGGGTCACGACTGCTAGGTCGACCTGCTATGGGTTGGGGCAAGGCTTGTCGAAGGTTCAACCGCCCGACCTCCGACCCGGCTAACCTACTATGAAAACAATTCGATTTTAACTTAAAATTTTACCAATTTCCAGCGCTTTGGTAATACTTCTATTTTTCTAACTTTTCTAGCTTTTAAGCACTCCTTCCAACACCTAATGGCCAACAAATTCATAAGAAATTTATGAAAAAACTTGAGAAACAATGTATCATGAGCATGGTAGAAAATAAATAGCACTTTGAAGTCATTTTCTTCCAAAAATATAGAGAGTTGTAACAACTCATTAACGGAGTATAAATACCTATTTTCTTGGCTCAACAACCCTATCAGGTGGGCAAAGAAGTAAATCAGGTGTAGAGCTATAAAAAGGGTCTCTTTCACCTCTAATTACCTCACATTAATATGTCAATCCGGGAACGTTTTGTTATTTCAAAGAGTGTTTCAGTCTGAGGCTATCATTTGCAAGAGTAATGCTAGTAGCACAATGTTTGAAAATACAAGAGTAAACGTGTGCTTGTTTACAGCTAACTACTTCAAAAGATTAAACCACACATTCGAAAAAATAAGCAATTTATCAGTCAAGGGTTTGGTAGCAATAACCCATCCCTTTGGAAACTGATGGAAAAGGAAACCAGAGAACAGATCGTGGACCTGGGAGCCAGACAGTAGATGTCAATGCTCACTACAGCCTGAGATTGTTCTTCACACCAAAATAACAAATAACAAGAAATGGAACGGCAAATAAGAAATGGAACAGCAATTAAGAAATAGAACAACAGTAATGGAACAACAATTACGAAATAGAATAGCAAATCTGAAATGGAACAACAAACCTGAAATGGAACAACAATTAAGAAATAGAACAACAACTAAGTCTAACAAGCAGTAACACCTTGGTCTATAAGATCAAATGCACTAATCATAATCTACAGGAATCAAACGACAATCCTTCACTCTTAAGGGTAGATTGAATAACACACACAAATGGAAAAACACTGATTACTGATGAATTATAGAACATCGCTTGAAAACCATATATACACACAGCACACTTAAATAGTAATCTGATCCAGTTATCACCTCAGTTAGAAAGAGTGCGGCTGCATTTCAAAATAGAACAACATTGTTTATAAATCCAACAAATGCAAAGGACATAACTTCCAAGATGAATTACGTAATGTTAATGAACAAGTGCACAGCACAAAGGCTCTGTAATGGAACAACAACAATGTTCTGTAAAGACTAGCATTATTATATCAACACCTAAAAGAACAGTAATACAATGCAGAGTCAATATGTTGGGTCCCTATAATACTAGTGATTACCCCATTACTATGGTAGTTGTACCCCTTATTAATATTGTTGTGCCCCTATTTCCCCCATATTGCTATTACTGTGCACCATAGAATCCCTCTATTGTTAATTTTGTGGCTTTATATTATTATTGTTAGGTCGGTTGGGTTATATTGTGACTCCTTAGACTCCTATATATAGA
>APFE031581704.1:163213-176669 GCA_000404065.3 Pinus taeda
TATATAATTGTATGATATTGGATTTTACGCTTGTTTTGGGTTGTTCTTCATTTGTGCAGGTGTCCATGCGTGAAGCGCAAGGATAGTGACCGGCCAAAGCTAAAGGACAGGAGCGACACTTCTTCCACAGCAAATAGCGTTGGATCCCAGGTTGGTCTTTCTGATTGACTTTTAAATTGTGCAATTAGGAACTTGCATGCAGCGTGTATGATTGTTGCTAGACCCCTGTGGGGCTAGTGGGATCGCCTCTGTCCGCAGAGGGGATTTACCTCCGTAACAACAGTTTTTGTTTAACGCAGTGAGTGCCCTGCACATCTTGCCATATGACAGTCTACCCATTCTTCATTTAAATTTTCTTGTACTTTAATATCGTCCCCAACAAGCAACCACCCCATCCCTATAGAATTTGTGTCCCATTACTCAGCCCATTTTTTTTTCAAAAATATTTACATTGCATGCATAATTGGAAATTAATTAGGGCTATCACAAACCCCTCCACCTTGGGGGAACACAATCCTTGGTGTTCTTTGTCCATATGCAACACGAAAAGATGCTTAAAAACAAAAATGTACTATTTATATAGCTTTACATACACAACTTCGCACTGTAATTACAATTTATATACATTGGCTTCAACCAACAAAAAAAAAGGATATGTTGCCCACATGGAATCAACCATTTCCTAAGTGGCTTCCTTGGGCCCAATATGTCTCCACTGCACCTTGACTTGCTCTATTGCTCAATTCTGGAGTGTGAGGCTAATCTAGGATGCATAGTGGTTTTGGCTAGAATGGTCCCTCTGGTTCCACATGTAGCACAGACCAATCAATCATGTGATTAGAATATTGATGGAGATTGAGTAAGTTAAATATGAAACTTAATCGCCAAAGGCTATCAAATCGCCTTCCTTAGTTGTGACTTGTACTTAACTCTATTAGTCATCTTGTATTAAGTGTTTAAAGTGAACTACCTTTCTTTTGTTTGTATTAGATTTGATAACTCCAATACATTATAGCAATCCCCATGAAAGAATGCTTAACAAGGCACAAGTATTAAACTAAAAGATAATGTCATTTGTTGCCTTGTTCACAATAGGTATAGTGAAGCAGCCCATATCAATAATCTTCTCATAAAAGGGGACAAGTTGAATACAAAAAATGCATAACCATATCATAACCTACAAGCCACGACATTTAATTAAACACATTACCTAATCACATTAGATTAATAATCCCAAACCATGTATACAATCTTCAAAAAACCATAAAAATATAACATGCTTAACAACATAGTCTTGTCCAATTCCATATTATACACTAAAACAAATTCCTCAATTGCCATAAGTTGTGATGACCCTGTAAACACACCCCCCTACCTTTCCCCACAACCTAATCAGAGTTAGAAGGAGGTGGTTACTCTATTGATCCAACTCCCAAGGTACAATTATGGGAACAGGATCTAAATTTTTCAACTTTTTAAACCTTTCTCAAAATTTCAAATGGACCATATTGTTGCATTCGTCTTGTCGAGACGATTCCAAGGATATAAATTTCATCTCAATCTGACTTACGGATTAAAAGTTATGGCCCTTTAAAGATTGGTAATTTCCCCCCCGCCACATCATCATGACCTCCACGTGGTAGCCTCACAAAAGCCCACCTGACAAGTGATAAGTTTGTACCCCACCACAACAGGTCCATGTGGCACCTGCACTACCACCATAGACAAGTCCACATGGAAGGCATGTATCGCAAGGAAGGTTACTAGGGTTTATCCCCTTCCTTACTACAATTTAAATTAGTTATCAATGTCAGGCCCGATCCCCTACCTTTGACCTATGACAAGGTTGGGCCAACTCCCATTAGCACAGCAAACACTTTGGGTCGGGACAATCCCATCTCCCAACCTGGCTGACCGCATGACCCCTCCCGACCTCCGACCTACGGGTCATGACTGCTAGGTCAGACCATTATGGGTAGTGTTACGCAGTAATTTGTCACCGTTGGTCACCGTCCCTGTTGCACCCCCGCTGTCGCACATTGGAGGACACATTTACGAACCTATGACCAGTGACATAACTTGAAAACACTTGCATTGAGGCCTCCTGAGTATGAAGTTCAATAACCCTGAAGACACCCTCTGAAGATTAACCTTGGAAAATGCCTTTTTCCCATTAGCGCGGGTCCACAGTATATTAACCCGCGCCAATGGATCAGTCCTTACAAAGAGGGCGCGCCCATAGGCGCTCTGTCCCAGAGCACGGCCCGCGCCACACAATTTGGGCATGATTTTTGGCCAGCGCATGCTAGAATGCTTTTTCCCCCGTGACTCACTCAGTTCCCTCAAGGAAAAAGCCCATAAAAACAGCCGGGCTTCGGCTTTTCTATCCAAGGCAATGGCTATTATGAGACGTTACCAAAACTCAGAATGTGTCCACATACAATGCATATCTCCTCTCCCCCCATCTATAAAAGCCTGTCTCCCCATAATGAACGGGCTAGTTTTTGGAGGCCAAAGCAAAAGAGTGAACAAGCTAGTGAGAGAGAGATAGTTTTTGAGCTAAGAGTTGAAAGAAAGGTTATGCTGCCGGATTGTGGAGAGAGAAAGTGACTTTGCAGGACATGTCAGACTGACTGCCGACCCAGCTAGAGAAGATTTGCAGCGTCAAGCCTTAAGTGGTTGTAATTTCTTCTCTCATTTCTATTTAATGATAAGCGACTGTTATTATGGTTTCATTCATGTATTATACTGGTAATATGTGAATTGTATCTTGCTTGACTGGTACATAGCTGTACGATTTTTGGATTTTATGCTTGTTTGTGGGTTATTCTTCATTTGTGCAGGTGTCCATGCGTGGATAGCGACCGGCCAGAGATAGAGGACAGGAGCGACACTTCTCCCACAACAAACAAGCGTTGGATCCCAGGTTGGTCTCCCTGATCGACTTCTAAATTATATAGCTAGGAACTTGCATGCAACGTGATTGATTGTTGCTAGACCCATGTGGGGCTAGTGGGATCCACCTCTGTCCGCAGAGGGGATTTACCTCCGCAACAGGTAGGGGCAAGGCCCGTCAAAGGTCCAACCCTTTTGGTTGACTGCCTGACCTGGTCTACTTGCTATCAAAACAATTCAACTTTAACTTAAAATTTTACCAGTTTCCAGTGCATTGACAATGCTTCTATTTTTCTATCTTTTCAAACTTTTAAGCACTACTTCAAACACCTAATGGCCAACAAATTCATAAGAAATATATGAACAAACTTGAGAAACAGTCAATCATAAGCATGATTGCAAATCAATAGCACTTTCAAATGCCTTTTCTTCCAAAAATACAGAGAGTTGTAACAATTCATTAATGGAGTAGAAACACCTATTTTCTTGGCTCAACAACCCTATTAGTTGAGCAAAGAAGTAAACCAGGCTCATCATCTCATGAATGTCTAATCAAGAATGTAACTACAAGGGATGGCAACAAGGCCTCCTTCCCTTATAAACTTTGTTGAAACTTATGCAGTAAATGAAACAAGTAATCTAAACAAATTACTAATCATTCTGCAATGTCCATTGACACTACTGAGCACTCATTTTAACTGGCGCAACCATTTTTACTGGCACAACCCAACTGTAACACCCTCCTCCCATATTTACCCAAGTTAACCCATCCGTTGTGGTAAACATGTGACAAGAGGCTACTATGATATGATTCAACTCCACATGTAAAGTTAAGGAAGTGGAACTGACAAAACACAACCAATCTGACCTTCTACACATGTTACAAAACCTTCAGGAGCCAGCCAACCCTTCCAATTGACCAACCCTTGAGGTAACTTGAAATTTTACTGACCTAGAGCCTCATTCTCTCCCATGGCATGGGCATGCATGTGAGTGGGACCCTCCAGTCACTCCCACAACAAGGGCATGCCAACGATTGGGGAAATTTTCAGCTAGTTCTGAGCCAATGACCTCGAATTTTGTGCCAATTTTTAAGGGTTAGGTCTGAGGCCACTGCCCAAAACTTCATGAAACTTCGAGAGATGAAAAATAACATCGAAATAGTGATACTAATGCAAATACTTAAACAAATACTTGATCTGTCCCCTACTAGCCATGACAGGCATTTCGTCAAACATGTCACAAATATGCAAAATACAGGTCATATCAACAGATCTAAGCATACGGGTCTCATACTTATCTAATAATCGTAAGGAAGCATTGATACCTTATCATGATAGCTATATTATCATCTATTGGTTCATCTATTCATTCTTCATTCATTTACAAATCAAAACATGATGGGAGCCATACGTAAAGTCTATCATAAAACATGCTCATAACCAACATATAGCCAACATAAATAACAAGGATCTATCGGCCATAAAAACCACATACAAACAAGTATATTTACCCACCAAATACAAGAGGATTGAAGCTCTTATTAACATAAGCAAAATGCAACCAAGTTTGGGACTTCCACGTACCACCTGACCATAGATTGGCTGAGCCAAATCTTTCTTTTAGCCAATCACCCTTGTGCCATATTCCAAGCATGAATGTGGGATCTCATTGAACAAATCAAACAAAACCAAACTAGGGATTTTAGAGCCCAAACCGCCTCAACCCTCAACTAGTGATTCCACCTCACGGTCGAACATCACTAACCATCACCAGATTGGTCTCTACCCAAGCTATCCAGGGCTCCAAAGTGTTTATTCCAACTAGAGCTTCCATGACCAGTAACTCAACCCACATCTATTTTTGGGCTTCCAAATTGTTTGTACAACCAAGGACTTCAAGACTAGTAACTCAACCCACCAAGGGCTTCTAAAGCACTTTTCCAACCAAGGCTTCATGTACTAGTAACTCAACCCAAGATGTTACAGGGCTTCCAGAGCATTTTTCCAACCAACACTTCCAGGAACTAGTAACTCAACCCACAACAACTAGGAACATGAGAACCAACTAGAAAACAAAAGCAAAGACACCCACAACACCATGGTTATCCAGTAAATGACAAGCCTAGGAAAATCCACCATTAATCCAGGCAATCCTCCATGCTAATGACAGATCATAACCAAGAAACCACATGCATGTGCCATGCATGCCAAAAATAGCAAGGAAATCATACATGTAACTCGGTACCTGCAAGCAAAACCGGTTGTAGCTACTGATCCTTATGTCCTCTTACGCTTTCTTGCTCTTCCTTTCCCTTCTTGCTCCAAAACTCTAAGTATGCCACACTCCTCCAAGAGTTCTCCAAGAAAACTCTAAGTGTCCAAGAGTATGAGAGAGAGAGAGAGAGAGTATAATAGAGAGCTCCAACTGAACTGGCAAAAGTTTGAATTGAAAAAGACACGGTCTAATCCTCATAAGCGTTTTTATTAATGAGGCCTCTATTTTCTTCATTTTCCATTATTTTTCCTTCATTTTCCTCCTCACATGCAACTTGTGACCTTTCACCTTCATTTTCTCCTAATTTCCATGTGTTACTATAAATAAAATGCCTAATGCCTCATGCTTATCCAAAGCCTTTGCCAATTTCCATAACCATTAATTGATCACAAGTGATCCCCATCACTATGTTTTTTCCCAACATTCATCTTGGAATATGTGTCCCATGACCATGGTTATTATTTTTCCTTTATTAACTTCATTACATGGATATTTTTACCAGGGTTGTTACAGAAAACCCCCCCCCCCCACCACCGCCCCCACCACCCCTTAGGGGAACACCGTCCTTGGTGTTCAATGACACCTACAACCAACAAGACCATTGAAAAGCAAAACATATTGCTCATGGAGCTTTATAACTTAGCTCGTTGCAATATTTATAATGAACCACCTGCTCAAAAGCAAACCAACTTGACAAACATAACAATATGACAACAATAATGACATGACACCCATACCACTTATTGGATCTTTATAACACAACTCATGGCAGTATTTACATCCATATACATGTATACATATACCAAAAACATCACACCAAAACATATACCAAAATCATTCACTCAACCAGCAAATAGAGAATGATACATAGCTCGCATCTGATCAACCACCTCCCATGTAGCTTCATTGAGCCCAAAGTGCTTCCATTGCACTTTAACCTGCTCGATTTCTCGATTTTGAAGCATGGGCATCTTTTTCTACAAAATTCAATGAGATTTCGACTGGAATTCTCCTTCTGGTTCCACCTTAAATACAAACCAATCAATCACATGATCAACATCTCTAACATACTTCTTAAGCAATGAGACATGGAAAACATCATGGAATTTCACTGTTGGAGGCAATGTAAGTCGATAAACTACTGGTCCAATCCTCTTGAGAATATTGAAAGGTCAACAAAACTGAGGTGCCAACTTGGCACATGATCCAATCCTCAAGGAGCTTTTCTTGGGCTTGATGCGCAAGTACAACTATTCCCCAACTTGAAAATCCTTAAACAACCTGTTCTGATCTGCATAATTATTCTGTCTATCTTGTGTTGTCTTCATATTCTTCTTGATTACCTGCATTTCCTATTCCATCTCTATCAACTTGTCTGGTCCAATCAACACCTTATTCACTAGATCACTCCAACTGATGGGAGTATTACAACTCCACCCGTACAATGCCTCAAATAGACTCATCCTCAAAGATTCTTGATACCCATTATTGTAAGAGAACTCAACCAGTGGAAGATACTCTTCCAACTTCTGTTGTTGATGCATGACATACATCCTCAACATATCCTCCAATATCTTGTTGACCCTCTCTACCTTTTCATATGTCTGTGAATGATAAGTTGTGCTAAATGCCAACTCTATACCCAAACCTTCAAATTACTCTTTCTAGAACCTACAAGTGAACTTGGCATCCCTGTTTGATACGATCTTCTTTGGTACACCATGCAACCTCACTATATCATTGATGAATACATGTGCTACATCATTAGTTGAATATGTAGACTTTATTGGAATGAAGTGTTCTACCGTTGTCAACCAAGACCA
The DNA here is from genome assembly GCA_000404065.3 of Pinus taeda. NCBI lineage: Eukaryota > Viridiplantae > Streptophyta > Pinopsida > Pinales > Pinaceae > Pinus > Pinus taeda. The sequence goes on from APFE031581704.1 coordinate 170,209, forward strand.
TGATATAATCATGTTATCTAGATGTCCTTGGCAAACCTGTAACGAATTCCATGGAAATGACCTCCCATTTCCACTCTGCAATCAGAATCGGTTGTAGTAGACCACCTAGATGTTGTAAGAGCCTTGGTGAAAAGTTCATGTAATAAAAGTAAATAAAGTAAAAATAAGACCACATGTAAGGGACACGTATTCCAAGCTTAATGTTGGGCAAAGATATCCTATTCGGCATCACTAGATGTGTGTTTTTGGCTAAGGAAATTGGCAAAGGCTAAGGTAAAGGCATTAAAAGGAAAAAGGCATTTTTGGCACATTTATTTCTGAAAATAAATGAAATTAGGAGAAAAGTAAGGTGAAAGGTCACAGGTTGCATGTGAGGAGGAAATTTAAGGAAAATGATAGAAAATCAATAAATTAGAGGCCTCATTAATAAAAAGGCTTCTAAGGATCAGTTGGAATGCTCTTAGTTAGTGTTAGGCTCTTGGCTCAAGCTTGGTCAATTTAACCTTTTTACAATTCAAGTTTGAAGCTCTCTCATTATTTTCTCTCTCTCACACTCTTGGTCACTTAGAGTATTTTTGGAAGCACTCTAGATTTGTATCAAGGAAGGAAAAACAAGCAAAGGGAAAGGAATTAAAGCAAGGATAAAGGAAGAAGAGCAGGATCAGGCAACTTCAACAGGAATACTTGTAGGTAACCTTTTGCATGTGTGATTTCCCCGCTGGTTTGGACATGCATGGCTTTGCATGTTGGTGTATGGTTCTCTTGCTGCCAGTGGCATGGTTTTTCCAAGTTAGGATAGTGGTTTTCAACCTAGCCTTGCCTTTTTCCGGATGCCATGGTATGTTGGGATGTTTATCTCGATTTTGGGCTTTGGTTTACCGGATGGATTTCGAAATCCAGAGCGGAGGTGGTCTCAAGGTTCATTCCCAAAGGCCTAGGAATCCCTTAACCAATTTTGGCGGGACACACGGTAAATCCTGAGGGAGAAGTCTTGATTTAGGGCCTAGTGATCTAGGTTTAAATTGCAATAAATTCTAAGGGACTGGTCTCAATTTAGGGCCTAGTGATCCAGGATTGGATGGCGGTAAAGCCTGAGAGAGAAGGAGACTGAAAATTCCTCAAGGATAGTGATGGATTTCGGATGGCATTCCAAGTTCGGTTCGGTTGTGATTGAAGCACTGGTTTTGTTGTGATCACAGTTTGGTGAGGGTGGAGGTGGTTTAACCTCTAGATTCCCTTGGTTGTTCTTGGATTGGTTGTTCTATGAGGTTCCAAATTCATGCTTGCAATATGGCACAGGGGTGATTGGCTGAAAAAGAGATTTCGTTCAGCCATGTCTATGGTCGGGTGGTACATGGAAGTCCCGAACTTGGTCGAATTCACCGATGATTAATAAAAGCTTAGTTATCTTAATTTTTCACTAGTTTATATGTGGATTTAATGGTTGTCATATCTCTCATATTTATAAATAAAAGGCTTAACGCCTCATGCTTATCCAAAGCCTTTGCCATTGTCTTTGCCAATTTCCATAGCCATTAATTAATCACAAGTGATCCCCATCACTATGTTTTTTCCCAACATTCATCTTGGAATATGTGTCCCATGACCATGGTTATTATTTTTCCTTTATTAACTTCATTACATGGATTTTTTACCAGGGTTGTTACAGAACCCCCCCTGCCCACCCCTTGGTGGAACACCGTCCTTGGTGTTCAATGACACCTACAACCAACAAGACATTGAAAAGCAAAACATATTGCCCATGGAGCTTTATAACTTAGCTTGTTGCAATATTTATAATAAACCACCTGCTCAAAAGTAAACCAACATGACAAACATAACAACATGACAACCAAAATGACATGACAACCATACCACTTATTGGATCTTTATAACACAACTCATGGCAGTATTTACATCCATATACATGTATACATATACCAAAAACATCACACCAAAACATATACCAAAATCATTCACTCAACCAACAAATAGAGAAGGATACATAGCTCGCATCTGATCAACCATCTCCCATGTAGCTTCATCGGGCCCAAAGTGCTTCCATTGCACTTTAACCTGCTCGATTTCTCAATTTTGAAGCATAAGCATCTTTCTCTGCAAAATGCGATGAGGTTCCTACTGGAATTCTCCTTCTGGTTCCACCTGCAATACAAACCAATCAATCACATGATCAACATCTCTAACATACTTCTTAAGCAATGAGACATGGAAAACATCATGGAATTTCACTGTTGGAGGCAATGTAAGTCGATAAGCTATTGGTCCAATCCTCTCGAGAATATTGAAAGGTCAACAATACCGAGGTGCCAACTTGGCACATGATCCAATCCTCAAGGAGCTCTTCTTGGGCTTGATGCGCAAGTACACTTGTTCCCCAACTTGAAAATCCTTAAATAACCTATTCCGATTTACATAATTATTCTGTCTATCTTGTGTTGTCTTCATATTCTTCTTGGTTACTTGCATTTCCTATTCCATCTATATCAACTTATCTTGTCCAATCAACACCCTATTCACTAGATCACTCCAACTGATGGGAGTATTACAACTCCACCCATACAATGCCTCAAATAGACTCATCCTCAAAGATTCTTGATACCCATTGTTGTAAGAGAACTCAACCAGTGGAGGATACTCTTCCAACTTCTGTTGTTGATGCATCACATACATCCTCAACATATCCTCCAATATCCTATTGACCCTCTCTACCTTTTCATCTGTCTGCGAATGATAAGTTGTGCTAAAGACCTACTCTGTACCCAAACCTTCAAATAACTCTTTGTAGAACCTATAAGTGAACTTGGCATCCCTGTTTAATATGATCTTCTTTGGTGCACCATGCAACCTCACTATATCATTGATGAATACATGTGCTACATAATTAGTTGAATATGTAGACTTTATTGGAATGAAGCGTGCTACCGTTGTCAACCACGACCATGATATAATCATGTTGTCTAGATGTCCTTGGAAAAATTGTAATAAATCCCATGGAAATGACCTCCCATTTCCACTCTGCAATTAGGATCGGTTGTAGTAGACCACCTGGATGTTGTAAGAGCCCTGGCGAAAAGTTCATGTAATAAAAGTAAATAAAGGAAAAATAAGACCACAAGTAAGGGACACGTATTCCAAGCTGAATGTTGGGAAAAGATATCCTAGTGGGCATCATTGGATGTGTGTTTTTGGCTAAGGAAATTGGCAAAGGCTAAGGTAAAGGCATTAAAAGGAAAAAGGCATTTTTGGCACATTTATTTACGAAAATAAAGGAAATTAGGAGAAAAGTAAGGTGAAACGTCACAGGGTGCATGTGAGGAGGACATTCAAAGAAAATGATAGAAAATCAAGAAATTAGAGTCCTCATTAATAAGAAGGATTCTGAGGATCAGTTGGCTTAGGCTCTTGGCTCAAGCTTGGTCAGTGTAACCTTTTTTCAGTTCAAGTTTGGAGCTCTCTCATTATTTTCTCTCTCTCACACTCTTGGTCACTCATAGTATTTTTGGAAGCACTCTAGATTTAGATCAAGGAAGGAAAAACAAGCAAAGGGAAAGGAATGAAAGCAAGGATAAAGGAAGAAGAGCAGGATCATTCAACTTCAACAGGAATACTTGTAGGTAACCTTTTGCATGTGTGATTTCCTAGCTGGTTTGGACATGCATGGCTTTGCATGTTGGTGTATGTTCTCTTACTTTTAGTGGCATGGTTTTGCCAAGTTAGGATAGTGGTTTTTAACCTAGCCTTGCCTTTTTCCAAATACCATGGTATGTTGGGATGTTTATCTCAGATTTGGGCTTTGGTTTGCCAAATGGATTTCGAAATGCGGAGCAGAGGTGGTCTCAAGGTTCATTCCCAAAGGCATAGGAATCCCTTGACAAATTTTGGCGAGACACGGTAAAGCCTGAGGGAGAAGTCTCGGTTTAGGGCCTAGGGATCCAGGTTTAAATTGCAATAAATCCTGAGGGACTGGTCTCAATTTAGGGCCTAGTGATCTAGGATTGGATGGCGGTAAAGCCTGAGAGAGAAGGAGACTGAAAATTCCTCAAGGATAGTGATGGTTTTCGGATGGCATTCCAAGTTCGGTTCAGTTGTGATCGAAGCACTGTTTTGTTGTGATCACAATTTGGTGAGGGTGGAGGTGGTTTAACCTCTAGATTCCCTTGGTTGTTCTATGAGATCCCAAATCCATGCTTGCAATATGGCATAGGGGTGACTAGCTGAAAGAGAGATTTGGTTCAGCCATGTCTATCGTCGGGTGGTATGTGGAAGTCCCGAACTTGGTCAAATTCACCTATGATTAATAAAAGCTTAGTTATCTTACTTTTGCACTAGATTATATGTGGATTTAATGGTTGTCATATCTCTCATAATTATATGGTTTTATGTTGGTTATATGACTGGTTCATGTCATGGTCATTTGATGTATTTACTTGTAATTGTTAAATGGATGGATGTAAGACCTAATTGATGATATAATAGCTCAATGGAGAAGGAGGCGATCCTTCTGGTTATTTTCATAAGCTATTTAAGTAATTTATGCTCTGTCTTTTATCCTAGACCTGTAGGTTGCATTGATGCCAAGTGTTAGACAAAATGTTAGGCCCAGTTGGGGATTCTCAAGCCTTGTCCTGAGGTTGATTTTTAATTTATCAACGTCTTTATCATGTCTTTGATGGATTCTAAAGGTTGTAGCAAGTCCTAGGTAAAGGCCGAGATTCTAGGCTAGAAAAGTGGCTCAAATATCGGGGTCTCTTGCATAGGTCTGCTGAGAAAAGTCCACAATCACTGGCACATAGGTCTATGAGAGCGACTTTGGGTTGCTTGTCGTTGTCATGCCTATAGAATGAGAGCGTCTTTGGGTTAAAAGGCTTAAATCATCAATGGGACTTAGGGACAGGATGTCTGAGTGGCTGACATGTCTCCTGAGGGTGTTGTTGTTGATGTGGATGAGGTTGTTTGATATGTTTTGCCAGTTCTATTTCCTTAAGGTCACCAAGAAATTTGAATCCCTTATAGTAGCCTCTCTCGTTGCATGTTTACCCCGGCTGAGAGGTTGCTTGGGTTGACCTAGGAGGAGGGGATGTTACATATGCTTACACTCTGCTTTTACCTATTGACAATCCAAGCACTTAGCCTCAAACTCTGCCACTTATTTCTTCAAATTCGGTCAATAGTAGAATGTTCTCATCGTTTTCAATGTCTTCTGATATCATGGGTGACCTGAATATGGCTTGGCATGAAACTCCATCAAGATAAGCTTATTGAGCTCATTGTTGTCTGGCACATATATCTTGTCCCTAAATCTGACCAAGCCATCTATTGTGAGATGATAGTCCACATCCTAATCACATGTACTTTGTTGTAACATGTGCATAAGCTCCATATACATATCCTGTTGTCCTGCCTACAAGATCTGATCCTGCAAATTTGTCCTGCGATTTACCTGTATCCGCCTACTAAGATCATCTACAACCTTGTTCTATTTACCTTTAATGTACCTGATCTCAAAGTTGAACTCACTGATCATGGCCAACCATTTGGCTTTCCTAGAATTCAAATTGGTTGGTCAAATAGATAACTCAATCCACTATGATCACTCATCACTATGAACCATCTGCCAAGAAGATCTTCACATCTTCAAAGCATTGATGATCGCTACCAACTCAAGATCATGTGTTGGATAATTTTGCTCGTGCTCATTCAGTTTCCTTGATTCATAACTTACCATGTGTCCCTCTTACATCCAGACTTCACCAAGTCCTCTCTTGCAAGTATTTGTACACACTAAAAAATCTTTGTCTGGATCTGCAATCTTTAGAACTAGAGCATTAGTCAATAACTACTCAAAACTGCATGCACATTCCTTAAATGTTTGTTCAAATTTCTTACCTTTCCTTTGCAACAATGCAATAGGATAAAAAAATTGTGAGAAGTTCTTCATGAAGCTCCTGCAATAACCCGTTAACCCTATGAATGATATTAACTCATCCACATTCTTAGGATTTTCCCACTCCATGATAACCCTTATCTTCTCGAGATGCACTACTATGTCTTCTTTGGAAACCACATGTCCCAAGTAATGTACCTATTTCTAAAAGAAACTGCATTTACTGAGCTTAACATACAATTGATGCTCTCTCAGCAATCTCAACACTGCTGCTAAATGTTTGGCATGTTCTTCCTCATTCTTAGAATATAGCAATATATCATCAATGAATACAATAACAAACTTGTCCAGACAAGGACGCAACACACTATTCATCAAGCACATAAAAGTAGTTAGAGCATTAGTTGATCCGGATTTAAACAGGAAAGCAATAGATTACAGAGATAACCATAAATACAGAGATGCGATAACCATAAACAAAGAGATGCAGCGGAAATAATACTTCATTTCATTAATGAAAAATACTGAAATATGCTTACAACCAGAAATGGAAATA